>JAOXJP010018087.1:0-17437 GCA_025762735.1 Platanus orientalis | reverse complement strand
GTAATATTTATTTTTTCTTTGCATTCATTTATGTACATATTCATATTCATATTCATTTGCTTCCGTCAGAGACACCGGATCACTCCCAAAAAAGACTTAGTCCTTAGACACAAGACTGATCATAGATCTTATGATCGATCACAAGATGAACCTTAGATCTGGAAATCAAAGGCCTGATTTGTGATCAATCTTGAAATTGGTGATCGATCACGGGATCAAGCGTTCTAAAAAGTGTAATTTTTTTTGTCAAAATCCCTCTCTTATTGTTTTGAGCTTTCTAAGCTAACATTTTTAAAAATCATTCTCTCACCTTTCTCTTCTACAACACCAATCTAATATCATTAAGGAAAAATACTAGTGGGTTGTCTCTAAAGGAAACTCTTACTTGACTAAGCTCACGGAGCTCAAGAACCAAGACTTGAAGTATTATAGGTGTATTAAGGCATACTAGCTCAACATGGAGCACTCCTACTTGTTAAGAATAACAACATCAACCATTTAGTGGTAATATTTATTTTTTCTTTGCATTCATTTATGTACATATTCATATTCATATTCATTTGCTTCCGTCAGAGACACCGTATGTATTTTTTAGCTTGCTAAGTACAAGTAGTTAGGTTTTTGATTTTTTTTTACATAGATTGTATTAATCAATCTTAATGAAAAATATTTAAGCTCGGTAATAAGCTTTAGAAGAGTAAACGTAAACCATTGTGCCAAACCATTATAAATTTTGTGTTGTGGATTGTTTGTGTGATTGCTTATCTCTTTATGTTCAAAGCCATATCTATTCTTGCACACCATCTATTTGATATTATTCTTGAGTAGCTACACTCCTACCACACATGCCTGCATTAATACAAAAAAACTAAAATTGAACTAAAAACAATCTAAACTAATCAAAAAAGAGGTAAATGAGCCAAAAATCCTATTCACCCTCTCTGGGATAAACCTACATGGTATTTCAATTGGTATTAAAGCGCAAGTTATTCACATAGAGTTTAATAACTCGAGTTAGATCCTATCAAATATTCTAGAAAAATACCTAGATGGCTACACAGGATACTGGTATGTCCATTAGCATCCCTCCATTTTTTAATGAAAATGACTATGGGTATTGAAAATCTTGTATGAAGATTTTCATAAATGCTTTTAACCATAGGGTTTGGGGATCAATAATTGATGGTTATACACTCCCTGACAAACCACGTTGCAAGTAGACTCCCGCAGAAGCAGATGCTCACAAATACAATTTATCCTTGAAAAATAAATAAAGATTAAAATGGACGTTGTGGAGTTTAGGTCCTTCACAACAAGTTAAAATACATTAATTTGTAATGGTTCTCAAAACACAACATTGGAGTAATTTTTGTATATATAACATGTGTAGGCTCTTGTTGCACGTTAATGGAGTTTGACTTAGCACATAGGATCTTGAGTCAAGACAGTGGATGGGTGTCCATGACCAACGTTTTTCTCGAAGGATGAATGGAATTTCCCACCATGACGACCATATAAATTGATAGTAACAAATGTCAACCTAAATTTTTGTTCTCTTTTCTAATTTTATAAAAAATAAAAAATAAAAAATGCAATCCCTTCTTCATTATTAGTACAACTTTTGTGATGTAGGTGAACTAAGACAGGGGTTTAAGAAATCCACCTTGAAATAAAACCTTGGAATCCGCCAAAGCAAAGAATAATTTTTATAAATAATTTATGTATTCTATATCCTATTACACCACTCAATCTCCTCCATATTTATAAAGAAATCTTAAAACCCATACAAATTTCTAGTAAAAAGAAAACTTTGACCACAAACACAAACCTTATCATATCATATTCTGATAATCAACTCAGATTCACAAGATCATGGACCCATTGAAAAGGTAATACAATAACCTTTCAAATGAAACCAAAATAGTGAAAAATAGATAAAATTTGACCTACCAAAACAATGTTAAAAGTAAAAGTTATAGGAATCAATCTTTCACTTTTCTACAAACTAAATAAAACCTAATTTACTTAAAAATAAACAAAATCACCTAAACTTATAGAAATAATCTATAAATTACAAAATTTAACCAAAAATAAAAAATAAAACTTTAAATAATCAAACCATGCTTCAATCTTGAATGAAGGCTGCTTTGCATCCTGTGTCATTCTCTCTTAGTTCAGGAAAATTCATCCATGAGTTTTGTGATGTTGTAAAAACACCCAAACGATTGGGATCATGCAATCAAGATTTGATGATCTTTCTTCATATTTTGAGATATGCTATTCTTTTTCCAAAGCAAATATTTGAACCGGCAAATATAAGAAGGGATCTTTGTAGATGTTGAATGGAATTTCACCATGTGACAAGAGTAAAGGGCGATGTTGAATGGAAGGCATCCCTGATCATTCTATTTTCACCATTCGACACTTGTTGGAAGAGCAACACTCAACAAAGCTACAGAGGAGACCAAAGTGAGAGAGAAGGGTGCATTTCTTTTTTTTTTCTTTTCTTTTGATAGCTCTAGGGCCCACAAGTGTGACTAGGTTTATTTTTCCATGTGGTGGGTGTCAGCCCTGCTTTTTTGCACATAAAATCCGTGTGCAAAGCATGCATACAGACCAAGGGGCGAACACATCAGTGCTAAAAAGTGATTTACACTTTACACTTTTTGGGGGATGCTCATCATTTTTTGACTCTGATGTGTCTGTCCCTTGGTCCATGTGCATGGATCTTGTCACAAAATCCAGACCGGGTGTACTGATGTGTCCTACTTCGAGAGTGGTTTCAAGTTTCTGCTTCTTTTGATATTGTCTACTCCCATGCTCCCAGACAATAGTCTGGGCTGTATAGATTTAAAACCGTAAAAATGGATTTCAAAATAATCATCATGTGCCAGTCTTGTCCTGGGGAGCGTGGGAATAGCCAATTTTTGGGTGTAGAACATTTGCTCCCAATAAATAAAGGGTGGTTTATGCTAATTAGCTCTTACTCCACTTTCCTCTTTCGGTTCTGAGAGCAAATCTTCTAGCTTAAAGTGTGGCATTGTCTGGCATTATTACTACTAATGGCTTCCTAATCCTAAGCTGGGTTTTTACCAAAAAAAAAATAAAATTCCTAAGCTGGGTTAATTGCTTCCATCTCAATGAGGGCCTCCTCATGTGAGGGTTATTTCCTTCATTTACGTCATGGATTAGGTCACTAACCAAAAAAATATGGAATTAACAACTAGATTTATTAAATTATTTGGGCACACTAATCAAACCTTAATCCCGTAGAATATTATCTCTGCAAAACAAATCACATGTATACCTAGATTTGGTTCCCTATTTTTTTTCTAAAAATATGCGTCCAAGTGGCACCTCAGCATTAGGCCTAGGTGTAAATTCGCACGCCTTACACAAAAAGTAACTAATATCACTCTTATTGGGGGTGCATTGTTGAAACATGTTTAATGTACAATGTCAGTGTTTAAGTCTCTTTAATCAATAATTAGGTGCATGTAAACATGCTTAAACATGTAAAATATAGGGAAACTCTGTTCTCCACCTGCTGTTACAGGAAAGTTGCATTAAAAATACTTGTATACAATAAACAAATTTTATGATCCTGGTCACTATGTACGATGTAACTAATCAATATTTTAGAGTGCTCAGGATTATAATCATTTTTTTTTTTTTAATATTTGTCTTAGTATCAAACTTCGGAGGGATTAAGAAGTCGAAGCCATAATAAACAAAGTCATGCCGATCTGTTCTGGTTTAACAAGAAGATTAAACTAGATTTTTATGTATTAAAGAATTTGATTAAGTTTTCAGGTTAAGTGACAAAAATCACATTCTTCAGGGTTTGAAAATCATTTTTTAATACTACATGGGCTGGTCCACGATTCACATTAGTCATCACTTCTTTCTTCTTCTAATCCCCATTATAGCTCAAAACATTAAATATTCAAAAGCCAAAAGGGAAAGAAACAGGAAGAAAAGAACATGAAAACCTGCTGATCTTTGGCATTTTTTTAATATTGCCTTGCCTCTTATTTATCAAACCTTGTAGATGTATCTTTTTCTTTACTCAATGACTAATAGCAAAGTTCACAATTTGTCCTCTCTCTCCAACCAATTTGTAGTTGTGTTTGGTAACCTTTCAAAGAATGCATGATTTTCTTTTTCCTGCCATTCTTTAACAAAGAAAACAATGGAGAAAAATGGAGAATGCATTCTTTGGTAGGTTACCAAACACCATTTGTTTACCTTTATACCAGCTTAGCTTTTGCCTTCGACAATCTTTCTTCATCTGCATTACTGATTTGATCTATATTTAGAATTCCGTAGCACTATATTGGTACACCTTCATACCACAGAGGTTAAATATGGGGTGAAAGGTGTCAACAAGCCGGGCTTTACAAGCTAAGCTCAGGCTCATCACACAAGGATCAAGCTTAAGTTCATTATAAACCTTAGGTGCTGAGTTCAGTGCAGCAAATTCAAGCTTACTTCTACAGGAATAAATATTAAATCCTGACAGCCCATGAGCGAAACATGCTCTTAAAGGGTAAAGATGTTACTGGTTGAAACATACGCAACAATTCATATTATAACAAACTATATCTAAATATATTATGCATAAATATATAAAATATTTAAGAAACTATATCTAAATATATTATTTATAAATATATCTAATGTTTAAGACCCTTAATGAGCTAAACCTTACTGTAGCTCAACTCAAGCTCACTTAACTAAATGAACTCACTTGGAGGCTCGGGCTCTCATGACGAGCTCGCAGAGACAGAACACTTTTAGCTAAAGATTTTTATTTTATTTTATTAAAACAGTCTTTTTTTTTTTTAATAAGTCAAAGCAAATGATGGTGTACCCACATTTTTGTGCACCAAAACCACATGGGGAAAAAGGTGGGTAGGGGGAAACTGATAAGACTGGTTGGGAGTTTCTTGTTGATGGGGGCAATGACTCAACCTGGTTTGTATGCTAAGTTTCCATTTTCTCTTTTCATCCCGGTGTCTTAAACTTTAAGACAATGGATGCAAATTTTATCTTGTGTCTACCTTGATGATTACTTTTTCATTAATTGAAGTCCATTCGATCAATAGAAGTTTTGGTTTGAATCAACTTGAGTCTGAATGGAAAGATACCACATATTAATCGCACATGACATGATACCTAACGAAGGGTGTTTTGATAAATACATGGGTCAAAGGAGGGTATTAAAGAAAAAATGTAGTAAATAAGTACATGTGAATTTATCGAAGTACCTTTTGTCGCATATCATATTATCATGTCACATGTTATTTTTGTACTGGCATGGTATTTCTCCATTCAATCATTTGTTTCACCAAAAAAATATCTTCTTTGTGATTGCAAAAGAATTTTTATTTTTTTTAATATAAGGAGTTGACGTTCTACTTTTCTTGAATCAATCTTCTTCGACATTACATCTTTCCATCACAATGATTTGGCCACATTTGAAGGATTCGTCATATTTTGCGAGAAGCAAATCAACCAGCGGATGTTTTAGCCTCTTGTTCAACAGGGAATAAAGAAATGATTATTTATCTTGTTGATTTCCCTCTTGATCTCCATGTGGCAATCATGAATGATGCTAATCAATGTAAACATGCATATGTGTAATCTTTTTTTCTATTTAATACAGAATTTAGTATTTATTGAAAAAAATTACATTCAGGCATGTCTATAACGTGCTAGGATTTAGAAACAGTTTTTTTTTTTTTTTTTTTTGCTGCATTTCGAGCTATTGCATAAGCCACCTCGTTTGTATTTCTTCAGGGTATGAAAATCTTTTTTTGTTTAATATATGAGCTGGTGGTGGATTCATACAAGTCATCACTCGTTTTCTTTCTTTTCTTCCCACCCTCTTTATAGTCTTATGTAATTATGTTACCATTAGGGATGTCCCCCAGGATTTGGTATCCCCTTCTAAAGTGCCCCTAACCTGTCTGCTGCATGCAGTAGCACACATCAAATCAAGAAGTGATTTACACCCTAAAGTAATGTGTTTCCCTGCATGCAGGGGCAGGTTAGGGACACTTTAACAGGGGGCACCAAATCCCAATCGAATAGGTGTTGACAAGACACGTTGAGAAACAATGGATAAAATCTTCAAAAGCGCAAATTAAGGAAAATAATATGAAGAAAAGAACATGGAAAACCAGCCAATCTTTGGCATATTCTCTCATTTTTCCATTTAGTTGTCAAACCTTAGAAAAGGTTGCAGAGTTCTTTTCCTCTTTACCGCAGTAACACAAGCAAGGAAGTCTCAAGGTGTTATTTTGGTAGGGACTGCAACATCAAAAGATTTGACCAGAAGAGTCTCCTAAACCCATTTCACTCCCTGTTTGCCATGTAAAACTGGTTTTCTCATGATTCTTGGCAAAATTTTATTGAGAAACTCATTTTTAAGGTGTTTGGTTGCCATGAAAAGCTGGTTTTCTCATGGTTTTCTTACAATTTTTTTCTATCCAATTCAAGGTAACCAGACAACAATTCAAGGTAACCAGACAAGTGTTATCTCTCTATAAGGTACGTCTAAGATATTCTCAGAAATCATGTGTAAGGGTGGGTGGGTGGAAGTGACGAAGTTCTGCAAAATTATGAGATCTAACTAAGGGATGGGATATTTTTAAGGTTGAACCGCGTTAGGTTGATAGTGACAATAAAACCTCAACCATTAATGTAAGCATTTATGCTTATTAAATTTGATGACATAATATGCTTGAAAATAGTACCCCCTCAACCAAAAAAAAAAAAAAAATGCTTGAAAACTTGTTCCTAAATTGAAGATGCCTGCTTTTTTGACAGTTTCGTCTTCACTTGGCTAGGGATTTTGTCCACTTCCTTATGAATGCCTTAGGTCCACTGGGTGTCATTAAGTGGACACATCAGTGCCAAAAAGTGAAAAGCAGTCCACAAAAAGTGTAAATCACTGTGTCCACTCTCTGACACCCAGTGGTCCTTTAAAGCTTTTTCCTCTTTCTTATGCCTTCAAGCCTTTTTTTTTTTAAGCTGGAACTAGAACAGAAAAAAGAAAGAAAAAATGTAATTGTGATAACCATACCGAAAATTCACATGGAGAAAGGAGTGGCTTACCAATCCGTTAATTCAGCAAATTGATGCATCAATAAAATAATCTAACTAGTTCGGTCCGCGGATTTTGATCGATATGACCGGCTCTTATGCAAATTCAGTTTTGTGATGAACCAAACTGGTGTAGACTATTTATAATCAAGTTAGATGGTCTGGTTTTACAAACCAATGAAAATAACTATCTAACCCTTTATCTTCTAAGAAAAAAAAAGTTATTTCGACCAATATTTATATTTGTTCAATGCCAAATGATCAGCTCAAGCATAACACGCTACTCTATGGCAAAACCAAAATGAAATGGTATCATTCCAAGTGACAACCAAACGTAGGGTTAGTGTTTTCCCTTTTGATCAACAGATTGATTAATTTGCTTGAAGGCATCCACTTCTTTAAAATCTAACATTCACACACAGAGAGAGAGAGAGAGAGAGGGGTGTCAATGGTTTAAACCTATGAATCCTAAGTGGGCAATGTCTGGTAGCTCTCTTACACTAATTTAAAAATAAATAAAAAAAGCATAGTGATTTCTTGAGTTGTTTTAAGGAAAATAACTATGGCATTTGTTCAACATAATTTTAGTTAACAAATGTTAACCAACACAATGATTTTGCTCTCCCTCACCTTGTGCATTTTGAGAGAGTACTCTCTTTCTTGGGTTGCTACGGTGTAGCACAGATACGGGTTCCAAAGAGGGGTATGGGTGCTTCAAGCGCACTTTGCACGTCACTCATGTGCATCATTGCATAGTCATATTGGGGTTGCAATATTCATTTTCAAATGTCTAAATGAGCTATTGGTTGATCGTGATAGTAAGATCAATAAAGAGACTAGATCGCGAGTGAACCAAGATCGGGATTGGACCACACCGCAAGTAATTTTATCACGATCAAGTGTGCACTATGATGAAAGTACACCGTGAGCGATGTGTATCATGATAGAGGTGCATCACGAGCATAGTATACCACAAGTAAAGCGTATCATGATGAAAGTTCACATCGATAAAAGTGGCATTGCGATGAAGGTCTATCTAGGTCCAACATCGCGATGAAGGCACGTTTGGGTCCGACATAGAAACTAAACTTGCATCGCGATGAAAGCCCGCTACATCCCAACACTACGATCGAACTTTGACCACGATGAAGTTGGCTCGTAATAGGATTAGTCTTGCTCGTGATATGCTTAGAAAATCGGAGACAAAACTTGTAGCGTAATCTAGTCTACATTGGCTCATCAAATCACCTTGAGAAGGTTCAATCATGATTGAAATGGACTAATTAATGTCCAACAAATTGTGGATATGAAGAAAGGTGGTTGAGAGCCATCATAAAAGGCCTAGTAGATGGGTTAAAACCCATTCGGTTTAGCAGAGAAAGGGAATGAGAAAGAGGAACCAGAGAAGGTGATTTGAGTTTGTAAGGCACTTAGAATTGCCACCTTCTTAGAAGGGAAATGCTTGAATCACTGAGCTCAAGTCCTTTATGGAATCATTGGTTCCTTTGAAAACAAATATTGTGATGGAGGTACTATCATTATCTTCGTGACTTGGTTTTAACATATGACGTTCATCTTCTTAAAGAGAAACTCTGCCGAAATTTTCATAAAATTTGAATAAGTTTTGTCACTTGGTCTTGGGCACTCGACCATTATGAGTAATAAGTTTATATGAGAGATATTGTGGTCTCTTTAGAGAATGCATCTCGCTGAGAGTTAGGATTCAGTTCGAGCTTAGTTGTATTTTGTTAATTGCTTCAATGAGGCCCTCTTCATGTGAGGACTGTTTCCTTCATTTACGTCATGGATTACGTTTCTAACCAAAATGCCTAACCAATTATCACATTTAAATATAGAATTAAGGAGATTTCATAAATAAGTTGGACACTTTAATCAAACCTTAATCCCATAGAATATCATCTTTGCAAAACTAATCACATGTATAGCTAGATTTGTTGCCCTCATGATTTTATTATTAGTTTTAAAAAACACGCTTCCAAGTGGCACCTCAGCATTGGGTGTAAATTCGCACCTTAAACAGAAAATAACCAATAAGAGTCTTATTGGGGGTACATCATCGAAACATGTTTAGTGCACAGGATCAGTGTGTAAGTCTCTTGAATCAATAATTAGGGGCATGTAAACTTACTTAAACTTATAAAAAATAGCAAAACTTTATCTCCCACTTGCTGTTACAGGAAAGTTGCATTAAAAATAATTGTCTACAATAAACAAATCAGATGATCCTAGATACTATATACAATGTCACTAATCAATGTCTTAGAGGGCTTAGTAAACATTTTTTAATATTTGTGTTAGTATCAAACCTCGGGGAGATTAAGATGTCGAAGCGATAATAAACAAAGGCACGCCGATCTGTTTTGGTTTAACTAGGAGATTAAACTAGAATATTTGTACTAAAGAATTTGATTAAACTTTAAGGTTCAAAGACAAAAATCACATTCTTCAGGGTTTGAAAATCATTTTTTAAAACTACATGGGGTGGTCGATGATTCACATAAGTCATCACTCCTTTCTTTATTTATCATTCTACTTCTAATCCTTGTTATAGCTCGAAGCATTAGATATTCAAAAGCCAAAAGAGAAAGAAACTGTGGAAGAAAGGAACATGAAAACCGGCCAATCTTTGGCATTTTCTCTAATGTTGCCTTTTATTTATCAAACCTTAGTACAAGGTTGTGTTGAAATATATTAAGTATTTTAACTCTTATTTCTCCAACAACCTTAGGGTTATAAGAGAGACAGTTAATGGTTTTATTTAAGATGGTATCAGAGCAGGTTTTTAAGTTGTGAGTTCAAATCTCCCTATGGATTTAACTTTTCTTCCAAGCTCTCTGTGCAAATGCATGCATGTTCTGAGGACTCGCACATAGCTCCTCCGCGATCATTGTCAAGGAGTGTCCCTCTTAAGGGGCAGTGTTGAAATATATTTAAGTATATTAACTCTAATAACCTCTCTTACAACCTTAGTGTTCTAAGAGAGACGTTAATTGCATTATTTAAGAGGTTGTAGAATTATCTTTTTCCTTACTCAATAACTAGCAACAAAGTCCACCTTTAGCTCTCTCTCTCTCTCTCTCTCTCTCACCATTTTGTAGCTCCATTACCAAACACCATTTGTTACCCCTATACCAACAATAGCTTTTGCTTTCGACAATCTTTCTTCACCTGCATTGTTGATTTGATCTATTTTTGGAATTCCATTGTACTTGTTTTTGCACCTTTATACCACACAAAGAGCAAGATGGTGTAGGACTGTAGGGGTGTCAACAAGCAAGTCAAGTTTTGCCCAACTCAACTCAAACTTGTCATACAAAGATCAAGCTCTGGCTCATCATGAGATTGAGGTGCTGAACTTGGTTCACTAAACTCAAACTTACTTCTTCACCCCAAATATTAAAGCCCAATATCCCATGAGCCAAACATGCTCCTAAAGGATGTAGCTATTGCTGGTTGAAACAAGCCTAATAGTTCATATTATAACAAGGTATATCTATGTGTATTATGTATAAATATATATTTAATATTCAAGACCCTTAATGGGCTGAGCCATAATGTAGCTTATCTCAAGTTTGGTTGGCTCGACCAGCTCAATTGGAGACTCAAGCTTAGCTCATGACGAGCATATTTGAGACAGCCCTAAAATGGGAACAGTTTTTGCTAAATATTTTAATGATAAAAACATGTTTGTTTTAATAGGCCCAAGCAAAGTATGGTGTACCCACATTTTTGTGCACCAAAACCACATGTGGAAAAAGATGGGGAGGAGAAACCTGATAAGACTGCTTGGGAGTTTTTGTTGATTGGTGCAATGACTCAACCTACACCTAAGGTCATGTTTAACAGGTGACAGGAAACTATTAGTGGGAAAAAATGAATTACAATTTTTGAAAAAAGCAATTTACTTTTTCCTGCCACCTATTAGACAGGACCTTAACAGGTCACAGGCCGGCAGGGGAAGATCCTTTGTGGACTCAACCTGATTTGTATGCTTAGTTTCCATTTTCTCTTTTCATCACGTTGTGTTAAACTTTAAGATAATGGATGCATTTTCCTGGTTTCTACCTTAATGATTAGTTTTTCATTAATTACGAAGTCCATTTAATGGATAGGAGTTTCGTTTTGTGTCATTCCCGGTCTGGATGGAGAGATATCACTCCATTACCAATCATTGCATGACATGTTGTCTGACAAAGGTGTTTGAATGTCAAAGGAGGGTAGTACAGTAAACATACAATTGGATAAGTACCTATGCATTTATTAATATACCATTTGTCAGACATCATGTCACATGCAGAGCATAGACTGGAATGGTACCTGTCCATTCAAACTGGAGATGATGTATCTTAAAAAAAATACATGGTAAATAAGAACATATGAATTTAACGAGGTGTCTCGCAGAGTTGAAATCGTCTACTATAGCTTGAAATATGGTAAAGTCTGGTATCATCTACACTGTCACGTACCCCGCAAAAAGTGCCAAATATAAGTTTTGAGTGGTCATTTTCACTTTCCGGTACTTTCAACCAATCTTTCTAGGCTTTGATGATTCAAGTCTAAGGATCTGCTACACCCAAATTTGTTGGTCCCTCCATGTCTTCACACCACAGGCTGAGACGTGATGGTTTTTTGACACCTCACCTTTTATGTGTAGGGACATTGGGGGACAGACAAATTAGGTGTAGTAGATCATTTCCTTTGTTAATATTGTAACTTGAAAAAACTGCTGGTTGTTTAGTTGGTAAAGTTTGCAAATCTAACCATTTGTTCCCCTAAAAAGGTTTGGGGATAAAGAAAAAAAGAAAACAAGAGAGCAACTCTTGCCGGTTACAAGGGGAAACTCAAAAGAAAAGGAAAAACAGATGACTTGGGAGGGAGGGGAAAGAAAGCAAATCTTATGTGATCAAAATGAGTGTTAGTAATCCTTCTACCACAAACAATAAAAAGGACGAGTGTAATCCATGTGTGACATGCACCACAGACGACACATGATGTATTTTTAGGTATGCATTACATCATGGAATACATCACTAATCCATGGTATTCATTGCCGTATTTTTTTCAATGGAATTAAGATAGAGATTTCTCCTATAATATGTGCAAACAGCACCAGGGTGTAGACACATCAGCGCTGAAAAGTGATAAGCGTCCCCCAAAAAGTGTAAATCACTTTTTGGTGTGTCAGCCCCCTGGTGCCATTTGCACCTATTTGTATGAAATTCATTTGTACCTATTTCCAACCCGAGATTTCTTAAATAATTTGGGCACTTAAATTAAATCTTAATGTCATAGAAGACCGTCATTAGAATCATTTAAGCAAAACAAATCACATATTTACTTATAATTGATGCCCATATGATTATTTTTCTTAAATATGCATCCAATTGGCACCTTGGAATTGGGTATAATTTTGCGGGTGGTTCAAAAGGTCGCCAATATAACAGTACTATTTACCAAAATAATAATAATAATAAATAAATAACAATCTTATTCAGTTACATCAACGTGTGTACTGAACTGAACGAGGACATTGTTTGCATTTCTTAGGGAACTAATTACTAATTAGGTGCATGAAAAAAAACACCTAATCTCGTCAAATGTTGGGAAACTCTAATCCCCTCTTGCTGTTACAGCAAAGTTTCATTAAGAATAGTAATCTCAAATAAACCAATTTGATGATCCAGCTACAAAGTACAATGTCATTGACCAATATTTAGGCAAAAATCATGCCAGTTAATAAATTTTTAATACTTATTAAAGTTTCAGTTTGCGAGCAGATTAATTAAGAGGTCAAACCGATAAGAAACAAAAGCACGCCGATCTGTTCAAGTTCAACATAAAAATAAGCTAGATTATTGATATTAAAGAATTTGATTAAAATTTCAGGTTCAAAGACAAATATCAGTCTTCAGGGCTTGAAATTCTTTTTTCGTTTAATATATAAGCTGGTGGGGGATTCATATAAGTCATCACTCATTTTCTTTCTTTTCTTTCTACAGTCATGTTACCCAATAGGTGTTGATAATACACGTTAAGAAATAAAGTAAACATTCAAAAGCAAGCGAAAAGGGGAAAGAATCCAAGGAAGAAAAGAGAATGGAAAACCAGCCAATCTTTGGCCTATTCTCTCGTATGTTTCCACTTATTTGTCAAACCTTGGTGAAAGGTTGTGGTGTTCTTTTTCTTTACACCCAAATAACACAAACAAGCAAGTCCATAATTATTTTTTATGGGTTTACTGGGGCGCAGACTATCGCATCAAAAGATATGCTGTCGGAGGGATCTGACTTCAAGACCTCTCTCCTAAAAGCTTAGGCTGTAACCATATCTCTCTCTCTCTCTCTCTCTCTCTCTTTCTTTTCTAGATAAAGTTTCGTAGGGGTAGGTGGGAGTGAAATTCCACCAAATTATGGGATCCAACCAATGGATAAGATACTTTTTAGGTAGAACCGTGTTAGATTGACAATGACAACAAAACCTCAACTGTTGCAAGCATTCAAGTTTCTTAAATTTGATGAGACATAATATGTTTTTTAACATCGTAGTTTGAAAAGCCACACAAAGACCACACAAGGGGGGGAATCAATTCACTTTTTGGAAATGATGTGACATTCTAAAAAGTGAGTTGATCCCCCCTTGTGTGGCCCTTGAGTGTCTCACAAGGGGGGTGGCGTAGAGGATTTCAGGCCATTTGAAGAGGCCTGCTTGCTTGGTTTAGTTTTTTTAAATTATCTTCCTTACTCCTTTTCTGTGATTTTTTTCCAAGCTGAAAATTTGTTTCCCACAAAAAATATATAAAAAGAGAAAAGGAAAAATCCTTAATAAAAGCTATTTTCACTATCATTAAGAAGTTTGGAGGAGCTTAAGGTTATGAACTTTTTCAGTTGTTGGTTGAAGATAAAAAATCACCACTTATTATTCATCTTTTTGGATTGATGAATATTGTTTTTTTTTTTTTTTTCTTTTGTGCAAGGGTATTTTAAGTAAAATGAAGGTGGGTAGGCTCCATTGTATTTACAGAGAAATTTGGAGGAATGAATTTTGTTGACTAATAAGAGATTTTACATTTTATTCTCTATTCTATAGATGTCTCTTATTTTCTTGCAAGAACCCTAGAGATCCAAGGCTATTTGCACTGTCATCGTGAAGTTTGAAGGAATGAATTTTGTTGACTAATAAGAGATTTTACATTTTATTCTCTGTTCTATAGATGTCTTCTCAAGTCAAGCACAAAGACAATTAAAAACCCAAGCAACCATAGATGAGATATAATTTAAGGTCGGCAGACAAGGTTATAGCTCAATTGGTTGACATTGTGCAATAAAAATCACCAAAACGGGAGTGGAAGACAGGAATTTAAGGTTATAAATGAATGGAAATTAAATATCATTAGGAATGTTTAAGACATTTTTGTTAAAAATAAGGATATTTTAGTATTTTAATAAAACACTTTCCTTCTTTATAGTTTTAGGTTGGGTATGTAGTTTTTGAGCACAAAATTTCTTACAATTTCCATGGCATTCAAAAGGTTGGAAGATCAAAATTTCATTCATTTTCTTTATAATTTCTTTAGCAGCCGAATAATAACAAGAAATTAAGCTTTCATTTATTTTCCTTCTTTACCCTTTATTTTCCACAACTTTCTTTCTCCACTTTCATCCATTCCTACACATCTAGAGGTACCTCAAAACTTGGCCATGAAAAATGAATGAGACGTGTACCAACACCCCGTGTTAGGGTGGCTGCGGCATCCTAGGGTCAAATCCCTAGAGTTGGAGTATATGCCACTGTGGGGTTGCCTACTTTGGTTTGGTTCTCCTTGTCTCAGTCCAGTCCTACCTTGTGCAATTGTCAACATGATTTAGACTCAAGTGGTCAAACAAAAAAAGAGAGGGTTTATACGGAAATGTGTTGTGTTCATGGTATCAAATGTTTGGAAATGTCTTATATATCTTTCGACATATATATGTCATGTCTA
This sequence comes from Platanus orientalis, assembly GCA_025762735.1. Lineage (NCBI taxonomy): Eukaryota > Viridiplantae > Streptophyta > Magnoliopsida > Proteales > Platanaceae > Platanus > Platanus orientalis. Next base: position 2,328 of record JAOXJP010018087.1, on the reverse strand, counting down.
TTAAGACCATCATGATTTATTATTTGCATTGACATGAAACATTAATTTTATTATAAAATTTTAATTTTTTGTTAACATGATATACAATGTTGACGTGTTGAATAAATATTCCAATTTTACGGTGTATTATTGTTTTCTTAGTTAAAAAATCATATAATCAGCAATAAATTTCAAAATAAAATAAAATAAAACGAAAGGAGAAAAAGAATGAGGAGATTAACACAAGATTTGTAATGGCGTGGCATGACATTTATTGATTGATGCATAGGATCTTGAGTCAAGGCTGTGGGTGGGGAGGAGAGAGTGTTCACAACTGATGTTTTAACAAATGTTCTGTGATGACACAGACAACACAAGTGTCTATGGTGAACTATAAGTTGACACATGGTGTGTTGGGGGTTTAAAATGTCCACATATTAAAACTATTCGAGTGATAAAGTAGGTGCTCAAAAAGAGACATCAAATTCAAAAGACACCATGTGTCAATCAATGGCATGCATACCAAGGCCTCTGATGATACAGACAATCATTTTCCTTTCCAAAATTGATAAAAAGTATTTTCCAAGAATGCATTCTATCAAATTTTAGCTCCGAAAAATAAAAATAAAAAACAAGAAAATGATATTTAAATACACGGAATGAATTCTTAGGATAGCTCCAAATTTCACATTCTAACAACATTTTTTGGCACTAAAAATAGTAGTGCCAAAAAATTATTAAAAAAACCAAAAACAAAGAATGAATTCTTTGGATTCATGGGGGCGAGACTCAATGAACAAACTTATAGTCTTGACTCCTCATATCTACATCAAGGGAAAAGCTTCAAATGAGAAGATGATATAAATAACAATATTATTGAAATAAAAATTTGAGAATATAAGTGAATTTATCAAAACATTCCTAACACGCAAAGTTACGAAAATACCTTATTTTCTCTATTTTTCTATGGATAAATTTTGGTAACTATGATGAGATTGAACTAAATGATAATTGCACTTTATATATATATATATCTATATATATATATATATATATATATGGATTATTGGTTCTACACATTCAACAACATGCCAAATTCTTGTACCAATCGGGAAAAAAAGTAGATTTTCTGCATGTTGTTATTGAACACACTACAAGAAAATTAGTCATTAGTGACCAAATTATTATTCATCGCTAATAAAAGTGATTAATCGTAACGATTTTATGTGGTCATTGCTAATAGTGTAAATTTTGTAATCGCTAACAACTATATATTAGCGACGATAAATATGTCGTTGCTAATAAGAGATTATCTACAATGACTTTATGTGGTTGTTGCTAATAAGTGATTATCCGCAACGACTTTATATGATCGTCGTTAATAAGTGATTATTGGCAACAACAATTTGAGTATTGTCATCACTGATGACCAATTTTCTTATAATTACAACATCCTGCTTTAGAATATATAAAAAGTAGATTTTAGATTAAACATTACCAAACATCCATTTAGTTAGGGAATGGCTCCAAAAAATGAAGAATTTCTAAAATCCATTTTCTAAATTATAGAAGAGAATCATAAAATGGTTGCCAAATAGGGTCCAAATTTCTACTCCATTTTTTTCTTCTAATTTTATAAAATTAAATTAATTTAATGTAGCCCATTCTTCATTATTAGTATCATTTTTTTTTTTATTTCCATTCAGAGAATGTTTGTCTGTTGATACAGACCTCTATAAGTGTGCCATTGGTTGACACATGATGGGTTTTTGAATTTTATGTCTCTTTTTGAACACCTAATTTTTCATCTGAACACTTTTTTTGGATGTTTTTAACCTAAAAAAAACAACACATGTCAACTTATCATTCACCATACACTACGAGCACTTTCTCATCATAGAACATTTTCTTCCCATTCTTCATAACCATTGTGACATTAAAATAAAAAAAAGCTCTGTTGTATAGGTTAGATAAAGTCAAATTTTGTGGAGGACTACTCAAAACTGGATCTCTCATGATCACAAGAATTCTTGTGACCAGGGAAGGCACACACATGTACCCCAAAAAAGTGAAAATCAACATATCCCACTCTCTTGATTGCAAGAATTCTTGTAAATAGGAGAGGATCTTGACAAGGAAGAGTCTACCAGGACTTTTAGGTAAGCTTTGTGATTCAAAATGTGAATGTTCAACTGCTTTCAATCAATATATAGAGGAGGCAAGATCATCTGTAGCTTCATTTGGTGTTGTTCTCATGTTGCTCTCATCAAGTGAACCCTCAAGATTTGGTGTGCCTTCTCAAAGTGCCCTAAGCGTCGTCGTCATCGCCACCCCGCCCCCCTCCGCCCC
>JAOXJP010018076.1:0-17437 GCA_025762735.1 Platanus orientalis | reverse complement strand
ATCTAATAATATCAAAATCAAGTAAAAAAGTCAAGTTTTGGTCATAGAAAAACTGGGTCTAAAGTGAAAAACGAGATTACAACTAAAAACCCAAAACTAAACTAACCATGACACTATAGGACTTGTACATTAAAAAAAGTCTCTACTAGATTTGACAAAGAAACTAACCATGATCCTCTAGCTTCTTCTTCTTGACATGGTATGCTCCAGCATCACTTTCACTTTGAATTAAGAACAATCTTAAGTTGGAAATGAATTAAAAGGTCCTATTTAGCCTATGCCAGACCTGGATAAACATTACTTAATGTCTGGGTTTTCAGCCAACCCATCTGGCCTATGCCTGCACATTTTGAACCCGTACAGCCAAGGTTATAACCATTTACCCTTGTGCACATATAAGGGAGTATGAACATTGATTAAATGGGTCTAGTAACTACAAAAATGAAGGTAGTGTTTGGATAAACTTATAATTAACTTTTGACTTAAATAGTAAGTTACTTATTTATAATTATAGGGTTCGATCCATCAAAATTTTTGCATAAGTCAATGGCTCATTTATCCAGTAAGTTGTTGGATCCCAACTTAAAAATAAGTTGATTCTCTTCTCTCTCTCCTACTTATGACTTATGCATAAGTAACTTTTTAATTTGCAAACCAAACGTAAAAACATGGGGACTTCTGACTTTTGGAGTGCTAGAAGTGATAAGTTGTTAAAAATAAGTTTATCCAAACGCTACTAGTAATACTTGAGGGTCAAGTTTAAGAAATTAGAAAGTAGCATCTTAGGAGGGAATAAGGGTTTCTAAAAACCTAGATTTTGTACTCTATCTAAATCACCTCAACCCCAATGAATGAAATAAAATTTGAATTAATTTCTTTTGTGAGCAAAAGTTGGGCTTTTCTCTTGATGTTGAGGCTGAGCCTCCCTTGTTAAACCGAGGTTGAGACCGGGCCTCCCTAGTACACCATATGGCTGGGTTGTTGGTGTCTTTCTTTTTCTTCTTTTTCTTCTTCATCTTTCGTTATCATTCAAGCATTCAAATGCAAGGATATTACATGCTCTTAATCAGAAATAAGATAAGAGTATTTCAATCTCTGATTTTCTATTGTGAGGTTTTGTCGTTGGAGCTCTGAGTTACTAGTTGGACTCCTTACTTTCTGGGTTATTATCTTCATCGTCCATATAGTTCTTAAATATTTCGATCTGATTGTTCTGTGATCTTAATAAACCTTATCGGTTTTGAACTATTGTGAGGGTTTTATGCATATTCTTAGTACTGACTAAGTTCAGAGTTATCCTATTCGTTGGACTGTGTTTTCTTTATATAAATCTGTGTTGCTGGATTTCTAGGACAGGCCTGAGTTTTGCCCAGTTTTATATACCTTTACTGTTCTGATTGGCTTGAACTTTTGAGGCTTAACTCCTCATTCATAATCCAAATATCCTGAAATTTTTTGTTGACTTTTAATATTCCTAGACTGAAATTTTGACTCCTTTGAATTCTTCCCAGAATTTTCCAGAACAGAAGTAGTCTGGATACCCTTTGTTTGGTCTTTCATAATTTACTGGTTGTAACCTACTCTAAACATGCTTTGAACCTATATTGGGCCCATAACCCGTAGAATTTTTTATACCCATACCCATCCTGCATCACTTATCCACTGTACCCCCATCCACGTGAAATTCAATCCAGTCACACAAACCGTTAGTGTAGGGACAACTTTTTATGAGTTAGTAAGAGACAAACCCCTCCCAAAGTCAGAATGATGTAAGATGACAAGCTCTGATACCAACTGATATAGGACCGATCCGAAATATTAGGTCAAAAAGCAAATAGGTTTGGGATTGACTACGAAATGAACTGAAGTGTTTTTGGATGAGAAATTAGGATTTATAGGTAATTAGGTAATGGTTTAGAATCTCAAGATTCAAATGGGGAATTAGGACTGTGTTGTAATAAAACCCCTATAGAGAAGAAAAGGGAAAACTTGGGAACTTAAAGAAATAGGTGGAATCTATTCAATTAAGTAAAAAAGATTATGGAAAATAATGAAATAAAAGGGTTGTCTAGGATAAGATGAGGTTTTAGGAGCTTTCGAAAGAGAGTGATTTAATTAGTGAACTAAAGTTTTGAAAATTAAGAAAACTGAAAATTAATCAATACTTAATGTGGACAATAAATCAGTCTAAACATCATTGTAATCAATTGTTAATCATCAAACAACAAGCACCATTCAGTTATTACACTAATGGAGTAGGAAAACAAACTGTAAAAAGGAAGAGGAGAAAAAAGAAGAAAAACACTTAGAATCACTCTAGGGTTCCTATAAATCACTCCTCAGATTTGCGAATCACTCAACAAAACAGCAGTAACAGCCAATAATCAATATTTATTCATTTTTCCCCAAAACTAGAGTTGTAAAAACTATTTCTCTGTTTCAACAGGAGGGCGTCCAACCCTATTGAACAAACTTACAATACTACACCTACATAGAAAAGGGTGTTAAAACATCTATAACTCCCTACCAACTTGACCAAAAGCTATGAAACTTTGGAAAACACTAAAAGAATACGGAATGATCAAAACCTAATGTCCAGACCACTCATTTATGAAAATAACAAAAATACCTGACTATTAATACACCATGTAAACAATAAAAAGATAAAGAAGATGACTGAACTTAGTGATGTTGTCCCACATCATTCTCCCCTGGTTTGAAAAACTCGACCTTGAAATTTAAATCGTTGAATGATCAACACCATTGGATGTCTTTGAGAGCATCATTATGTAGCATGTTTGGGATGAAATTTCTGATGTTGATCCCTTTCTAAACAGCTGAATTTGTAGGCTTGTTTTGAAAAAAAAACTTCAAAATATGTTTCTTCAGGCAGTTCATCTGGAATCAAATCAAGGAAATTGAATTGCAGTTCACAAACATCCTTGAGCACATCAAGGGTTGTTTTTCAGTGGATTCCTTCACTTCATTCAAAAGAGAAGAGGCAATGCCCTATTGTATTGTTTTCATCAATAAAATCCATCTATTCAAAAAGAGTTATGGCTTGAATTGGTAGGGAAATCTTTGGCTCATCATCAACTACTGTTGCATTTGGTAACCTTCCAAAGAACGCATTCTCCTCTTTTTCTCCATTTTTTTCTTTTCCAAAGAATGAGAAAAAGAGGAGAATGCATTCTTTGGAAAGTTATCAACACACACTACTTTGGCAATCTCTTCTTACTTTTTCTTTTCCAGAGTTGACTGCACCATAGGAATAAGTTGTTGTGGCTTTACTTGAATTCGATAACATACATCATAGATAAAAATCTGCAATATGTATGTCTACTCATCAAAAGTAACATTTCTGTCATCATTCCATTTCTTTCCTAGCAACACCTTAAAGTTTTCCAAAGAAACAATTTTGTAATTAGCACCATCAACATATCTTCCTTGGTTGATTTGAATAACAAAACATTCTTCAAAGTATTCACAATAAAGTTGATCTAAGGCATCTTTAAAGATCTTCTCAATGAAATTTGTGAAAATTAAATTCTCCTCATACCTGTCACCTCATACCTGTTATTAATCAAAAAATTGATTGCCTTCCTGGAAGGGAAAACAAATCCAATCCTAATATCAAATACCATCTCCCAAACTTTTCTCTAATACCAAATATTTTTAGGAAGAAAAGCTCTAATACCAATTCATGTAGGAAAGAATAGGGAGATTGGATCAAAATGCAAGGTTTGGGTAATTTGGGTTTGAGGTTGAGGTGGAATAGGTTTGGGATTGACTAAGGAATGAATGTGTTTCAGGATGATAAATTAGGACTTGTAGGTACTGGTATAGAATCTCAAGATTTGAATAAGGAATTAGGATTGTGCTATACTAAAATCCCTAAAGAGAAGAAAAAGGAAAACTAAGAAACTTAAAGAAATTAAAAGTATCTATTTGATTATGGGAAAATGATTATAGTGAATGATGAAATAAAAGGGTTGGCTAGGATAAGATGAGGTTTTAGGGGCTTTAGAAGGGTATATAGAGAAGGAAGTGATTTAAGTAGTAAACTATAGTTTTGAAAACTTGGAAAACTGAAAATTAATCAATACTTACTTGATGGGAACCAGTAAAACAGTACCAGCACCATTGTGATCAACTGTTAATTATCAAATAGCAAACATATTCAATTATTACACCAATAGAGCAAGAAAAAAAAATTGAAGAAAGGAAGTGATGAGGACATTAGGGGACACGTGGGCCCACATGGGCCATGGTGAGGTCCACACAAGAAGGTACATGGAGGAACACATGGAGATATATGATTGAGTCTCTTTAAGTTATTTTACTATTTTACTTAATAGTCTATGAGTTATTAGAGTCTAGGACATGACAGTCATTTTAATTTTTGTTTTTGGGTATTTGTGTAATAAGGCATTAATGTCAATGGTATTTTAGTAATATTAGAGAGTAAACAAGTCAAAGTGGGGCCCTCTATGAGTGTTGGACGAAATTCTCTAGAAGGGCCTGATTTTGGCACTTTTTGTTTTTAAAAATTGAAGTTTTTAGTAAGTTTTGATTTTAGGAAAGTCTTAGGTATCAAGTAAGCTAGTAGTTTAAGAGTTTCTAAGTTGGTTTTTTTGCTATTTTCATGAGTTTATAAGCCCATATATGGGCTACACGTTTTTGTATTTGGCATGATTGAATGAATAAAAATTGTAGTCGTTTTCTTGTTTTCCATGAGTGAAACTACTCGTCTTCTTCAAGCTTGAAAAGTATTCAAGTCCTTGGTGCCTAAGGCTTGGCTTGGTTGGTGATTTCCTCAAGGTACATCCTATCTTCTCCTCTTCTCTTTTTTTATTTCATTTTTTTTCTTTTACTGTTTTCTACAATTAACCATTAAAGAATCTCAAATCCTACCTTTCTTGATCACTTTCTTGAACTAAAACCTGTCCCAAAATTTTTCGAGCAACCATACTCGAAGTTTCTTACCTTAAACATTACATCTACACTTGCCATACCCTGTGGTTACACCTGGGTATGTTGTTCCTGAAGTTTTGGATGTTTGAAGATCACTATCAGTCAACCTACACCTGTGGCTACACTTAGGTGCATGGGTTTTAATTTTTTTTTTTTTGAAATCTGATCATTCTCTTGTATCTGAAATATTATATGCTATTTCTTTGGAAGATTAAACCCAGGTGAAAGTGTTTTATGGGGAAAGTTTGCTGAAATCATGTTATATACATGATTACATGAAGTTGCGCTTAGAATCTTACAGTCAAAGTGTTTGACAAATTGTTTAAGTGAAGTTTTCCGGCCTGTGCTGCATTAGGAAGATAAGAGGGAAAAAAAACCTAGAATCATTCTAGGGTTTGGAAATCACTCAACCAAACAGCTCTAGTAGCCAATAATTAATATTTATTCATTCTACTCCAAAACTCGAGTTATCAGAACTATTTATATCTTCCAACAGGGGGCATTCAACCATATTGAACAAAAGTACAATACTGCCCCCGCATGAAAAAGTGTATAAAAAACCTCTATAACTCCCTACCAACTTGACTAAAATCTATGGAAGTTTAGAAAACACTAAAAGAATACCTAAAGATCAAAACCTAATGGTAGGAACCTTCATCTCATATATGAAAATGACTAAAATACCTCTGACTGCCCAAAAAAACATGTAAACAATAAAAAAGATAGAAAATAAAAATAAGACTGATCTTAGTAATGTTGTCCCACATCTCATTACTTATCAATAGCTTGAACTGAGCCAAAATCATTTCCACCTGTAAACACATAATTCATGTATGCAATTGAACTCTAAATTCTGGTACATGTTTCACGTGAGAATCTTCAACATCTGTACAAAAGATTATTCCAATTGAACAGAAATTGAAATAGGTCCTCTGATGCAGGACCAATCAAAAGGAAGATTACAAAATAGCAAAAGGGATAACAAGTAATCATGGGTATGAAATAGAAAAAAGAAATAAAGAGTTCTGTGAAGAGATTATGAGAAAGCAATAGAAATCAATAACCAGAATTATTTTCATTACAAAAGTCAGCAACTAAACATTAACCGTTGAATAATAGAATGGTCTAAACTTCATTAAAACTGTAACTAATAAAGCAGGAGGATTCTGGGGTTTAGTGAGAAACTTATAAAATCAAAGCAAATAAGACAAATTTTAATTAGCGAATCAGCTACTAGGAATGATGCTGTGGTTGAGAGTTATGAGATTCATCTGAATTCTAAATAATGGAATAAAGTATGGGTTTGGAAATTTGAGGAAATTGGCAATATAGTCTTTTGCAGAATTTTTTAGATTAAACAAGAAAATGGTATCTTGGATTGAAGATGACCAAAAAATCAGCAAATAATAATAGAGGAATTAAAAAGAAATAGAAAAGAAGAACAGGAGAGGATATACCCAATGGAATCAGCAGCAATGAAACTCAAGGAGTCAGCACCTAGAAACTCTACTGGAAGTCACCACCTTGCAGACTTGATGAAGGAGTCAGCACCTTCAAAGCTTGGAATCACACCAAACTAGAAGAGAACAGAAAACAAATTAATCTTCATTCATTTACTTCAAAAATTCGACTACAATGTCCTTTTATAAGCTTCCACACATCCAATCCATTCTAATCCTATTTGACTTCAAACTTTTTTCTCTTGTTTTGGTAGAATATTTAACTTCAAACTGAAAATTCCTTATTTGACCCTGGTGGATTCTAACACTTACCTTGACTCCAAACCACTTAAAACTAAGAATAAAACAGTTCCCCATGACTTACTACTCCAAATCAATCCAAGAATTAGAAAAAAAAAAAAAAAAAAAACAATTAAAAAACTGGCAATATTGAATTCTGATATGAAACAAAAGTATTGAACCAGAAAATACCATAAAATTTTGTTATTCACCAAAAAATAAATAAATAAAAGAAATACCATAAAACCCTTATGTTAAATCTAAGGGAAATTTTTATATACCCAAAGAACTCTCATCATCACAGTCCAGCAACAGGGTATACTTAGCCCTCCCAGATTGGTGGAATGCTTTAATGAACATCATAGGATCCCCTATGGACATGGTACTAAAGATCGGCCGATCCAACCCAGTACCAGCAATCCCAGTATAAGGGCTTAGCCAAATGTGGGTTATGGAATGAGCGATCCAGGCCAACTAATCCACACTAGATCGGCCGATCCTTGAACTAGACATGGATCAGATCGAGGTCGGCCCTATCCAATCCCAATCCCAATATGTTGTTCCATGCATATTGGGCCTACCTAGAACTGGAATATAAGCCCAAGATCTTCCTAGAATTGCCTCAATCACTATCATCCACCCTTGCTACGCACCTCAAAGATGCTAACCATTAGGGACGCAAAAGTGGGTACGACCAAGGAGACTCATACCAAAAAGAAGCCCAATCAATGATTATAACAATCCAACATATAGACCTTCATTGGACCATTAGCCATATGTCTCTCACCATAAAGAAATAAAAAAGTTTTAAAAAAATATCCAACAATTCATAGTTAGATTCTAGCCTACTAGGATGGCCCATCTAATCGTTGTTTCAGGCTCACTGCATGTGCAGTAAAGGCAAGGAGGACAAACTCTGTCAACCACCTGAAGCATGTGTTCCTTATATTTGAGATAATAAAAATACCTCAAAGTTTCCCAATATAAAGAGAAAATGAGGAATCAAGAAATTACCAGATAGTTTTCTCTACTTCCATGTTCAGAACCATTATATTTATATCTTCTCATACCGGGACTGCAAACCCTGTAGAAGATGACAGGATAATATAAATCAATGAAGACAAGTAGATACATCTACTTGGAAATAACAATACAGATTAAAAATTCTTCTCTGAACCTCCAATACAGAAACTAAATAAGATTAATATAAACCAAAGGCCATATGGCACAAAAGAAAACCTGATTTTCAACCCAACTTAGATTTCTCAAAGATAACTACCAATTGAAGGAAGATTGAAGCAAATTAAGCTTCAGACATATGGCAAAAAACCCAGATTAGTATATAAGAAAAATCAAGAACAATTTGTTAAATGACCACAGAATCTAATTGAACATCTAGAGGAAAGGAGATTCCCATGATTGGTATGCAGAACTAACAACAAAATCCTTCTGGTTATAGAAACTCCTACAAAAAAACTTCACAAATCTAAAGTCAAACATAGATTAACTCGTAACTGACCACAAGTATATCTGCCTCCCAACAAAGCTAAGACCTCATATGACAAATGAGGAAAGTAAACATTTAAAGAGAACAACAATTTGAACAAACTAGTCCATTGAAAATTCTTCGACTTTAAAAACTTTCATCTATGAACTTTCACAACCCAAAACTTAGAAACACAAACATCCTAGGCTTAAAATGAGTCAAAAAAACACAACCCATACTAAACCAACCCCCATATAGTAAGAACATGCTTCAATCCTCAATTAGTCCTTCACAAAGAAGAAAAATCTAAAAGCCAACACCAACAGTCAAACTTAAGAAAAATACCAATTAAAAAGAAAAATGAGAAATTTCAACAATCTATCAAGAAGTTCAATACAGCACATGTTGAAAGAAAGATAGGTTATCGCAATTTCTTCCATTGACAAATAAATCTACATCAAATGAATTCAGATTGCAAGTTACTTGAAACTTAAAACTAGTTTTAAAAAAATACAACAATTATAGTCTTTCAAAAAGAATGACCATTCTTCAGTGCTCAATTAGGTATTCTTTTAGATTCAGCACACCCAATGACCAATTTGTGACCTACATAAAACAATACAAACAACAACAGCATAGCCTTGCCCCAAATACAATTTGTGACCTAGATGAAATATGAAAAGATTCCTACTAAAATGGAAAGGAAAAGGAAAGTTAATAACCTATGAAAAGATAGCCCTGTAAACTCTCAAAAATCCACGCAAACTTCGGAAATTTGATTCTAAAATCAAATATACATCAAAAACTCAGAATTCAAACAAGAATCAAGCACCAATCATAAACTTAATCAAAGGCTAGCAACCTACACCAGCAAACAGTTCTCCCTAGTCTCGCAAAGAGTAATTTAACTCGAATAACCATAAACACTCAAAAATTCTACGCAAATTAAAACAAAAAGCCAGAGAATTCAAATTAACAAAAAAAAAAAAAACGTTCAATTTGAATACGAAATTTTTCACTATAACTGAGTCTGGAAAAAAATAAAAAAATATAAATGAAGAACATTACCAGGAAAAACCCCAATTCAAGCCATGCTTGTAATGAGATCCATGATTTAGTATTAGAAACTTCATTGGACCAGATCTTGTTTACAAGTGTTCCTTGTTGACCAGGTAGGTTTTCTCGTTTGGGCCCATTTTTCATGTGTCCTAAAACCACCTGCAAATGATCATTGCACAGGATTTTTTTCTGTTTTTTTCCCTGTATTTACAGTTACAACTCCTTCGACTATGTTGGGAGAACTTGGGCTGTTTCCGTGCTCAGCTCCATATGCGTTCCGACGTTCAAATGCAACCCCTCTTGGACTGGCGTTGACCGTAGCACTTTGGGCCAAGCTCGGCCCTAGCGTCATGTCATAAGATAGGGCGGAAAACGGACGGATTCGGAAAGGCTATGAGCAGCGTATCCGCATCATATCCTGTATATGACGGAGATTATAAAATTATATTTGTATCCTAACCATTTAAATAATTTGGGTTTTGGACCAGATTTTGGATATTTAGAAAAAATAAGCAATTCTATAAATGTCATTAGGGATGCAAATGAGACGGATTTGATGCGGATAATAGTACATCCGAATTCGGCTCATTTATTTTCCATATATATTCGAATTTGAATATTATCCTAACGGATATTTGAAAAGCATGTTCAAATTCGTATTTATTAAGTTTATCGGATATATCCAATTATTGTAAATAGATATTAGATATAATCGGATATCTGATAACAAATATCCAAATATTAAAAATTTTAAAACTTTTTTATATGATAGAGAGATAGGGTTTAGTGTAGACTGTTGGATTCATTTGAATCCAATGGTTTACACTCATTCTCTCTATATATTTACATATATTAACAAATATATTATATATTTATTTATTATATTAGCCAGATATCGAATAATAATCGGATATGAATAATTAGCTGAATATTTAATCGGCTTTGGATATTATCTATAACGGATATGTGTATATTCATAATTTGTTCATTTATAATCGGATTTTTTTAATCAAATGGATATTTAATCGAAACGGATATATGTATATCTGTATTTGCTTTAAGCAAATACAAAAATGAACCAGAGTCAGATAATAATTAGATACGTGTGTCCCCAAATGTTGTTACCATCGCTAGTGTGGTCTTTCCTAACCCATGTCTATCCTCACCAAAATCTTCGATATCGTATAGCCTAGCTGTAATACTATTGGATGGAGAAAAACAATGTCTTTTTTCTTACATGGTGGGTGTGATTTTTTGCCGCTACGACATAATTATGATAGTACTTGTGGGTGTTGTTATGGATTGGGAGAAAATAGTTATGAAATAAAAAAAATATATATTTTTAGGGTTTTAGTTATTAAGTTATTTAAAATTATTGGATGAGTTTTTAGTGTCAATATTTTATATACGAAACAAATGTTATATTTAAATGAATTGGATATTTAATAGAACCGATTGACATATATATATATATATGCTTATTTCGAATCGAATGCGAGGCGGAACACGGACATTTTTCGGATAAGTTGCAGCCGGCGAATTAAAATTAAAAAACTACCCTAAAACTGTAGGACTTGTGTTACCCTATGGTTGGAATGGATCCGTCGTCCCCTACCAAAGTCCCTTTCGCCCTCATATTTAAATTCAAGTCCCTGAAATTGGAACATTCTCAACTGTTCCCTTTGAACCAGCTGTTTCCCTTAAAAGTCGCGGAAGACGGAAGTCCTAAATCATCTCTAAACGTAGCGGAGGTGCTAAAATAACGGCGATTTTAGTAGACATTCCACGGTTAGAACTGGCGGCAAGTCGATGGCGGTGGAAGCTGAGGCTGCTGCAACCGCAGATTTGGCTTTATCAGATACCGACATCAATTGGGACAGGTTGGTTTTATTTTGCTGCGTTTTGCTCTGCAGTTTCTCTGTTTCGTTAATCTCAGTTCAGTTTTAACGAACTTTCTTCCAGACTCAATTTTTTTTTTAGACAGACTCTCTTCCGGAAATTAGCATTGTAACCTTGGCTTGGGTTGGCGTCCATTTATGAATCGCGTTTTGTTTTCTATATCTGAAGTAGCTCTGATCTCTATCTATTTATTTTTCGTATTTTGTTCACTTCAAGGTTACAGTTTGGTTGCCACCCGAAATTAAATGATTTCATTTTTATTTTATTTTTTAAGAGAGAGATAAAACTTTATTAAAAACCCCAAAAAGGGGACAAGACGGAGAAACAAGAGGATCTTCACCAAACAAACACAAAAAAAAACAGTCAAAACAGGGAAAACCCATCAAAACACGTCAAAACAACCGCTCACACCAAATGGAATCCCACTCCCTTTCGTCAAACTTACTCCTAACAGAGATCCAATCCAGTAAAGTATTATGAATATATAATAGAATCTCCTTGTAGCTCATCGACTTAGCCCTCAAAAATCCTAAAGTTTCTTTCCTTGCAATCTCCAACAAATTACCCTGAAAGATTTCCTTCCAATCTCTAACAAATAACCCCAGAAGATAAGACCAAATGCCTGATGGTAAGTTGCTCAAATTCTGAGAAGAAAAAGACCAATAAATATTAAGATAAGAAATGAAGAAGCTCCAAACTGCATGCACGTGAAAAAAAGATGATCCACTGACTTCTCCTTTAAGCAGATAATACATCTATTTGCCAAATTATAACCTTCTACTTTAAAGGTGGTCAAAGGTGAGAATCTTATCAAGAAAGACATTCTACATAAAAAAATAATATCACTTTTAACGGGATACCTAGGATCCAAATGTCATTAAGAGGAAACGGACTAGAGAGACTTAGGAGTAAAAATATTTTTTTTTGAAATGATCCATTCACAAATATCCCCCATCGAAGGATTAGGCTTAGCACCTTCAACCAACACTAATAACCTACCAAAATCATCAATTTCCTAATCGTTCAAGTTTCTACGCAGCCGCGGCCTCCAAATATTACCCTCCTCATCAAAAGCTTCAAAAACATACTCATGGGATCTATTGCTAAAAAATATAAGTTCTTAAACATGTCCCTCAGAGGGCTATCACTAATCCATCTATCTTTCCAAAACCTAATCTCTTAACTTGAATCTAGTTTGAAACAAATGAATTTTTAAAAAATATTTTTACCATCTGAATTGAATAACATTTTTATTGTGCTAATCCCAAAAAGTCATGATGCAAAGGAGGTAGAATACTTTCATCAAATTAGCCTTCTAAGCAGTGTTTATAAGATCATCTCTAAAGTACTAACTTCCAGGCTGAAATTGGTTATAAAATGTATTATTGTCCATCCTTAGAGTGTCTTTGTTGAGGGAAGACAAATCTTGGATAGTATTTTGATTGCGAATGAGTGTATTGAGGATAAAAGATTATTGAGGATAAATTGTCTGATCTGTAAATTGGATTTGGAAAAGGATTATGATCATGTTAATTTGCTGGACTATATCCTGGGTAAAATGGTGTTTAGGGCAAAATGGAAAAGTTGGATTTCTATTACATCAGAACGGTGAAATTCTTGGTGTTCGTGAATGGTTCTCCTGTGTGGTTCTTTCGAAGTTCAAGGGTCTTGAGGCAAGGAGACCCTTTTTCCTCCATTTTCTTCATTATGGTCTCTGAAGTCTTAAGTAAGCTGATTAGAAGGTCAGAGGGGGTGTATAATCCAGGATTTAAGATTGAGATGGGTAGTTATAGGATTTCACATTTGCAATTCGCGGATGATACTATGATCTTTTGTGAAGTCATTTTAGGTTTTTTGTAAAATGAAATGATTTTTACGTTGTCATAATCAATCAACCACAATAGGTTTTACTAGGGAACTTGAATAAACATTTAATCTGTTATCACACTTCAGATGATTGAGCCAAACAAATGTCTTGGTGTTAGAACTTTGAAAACATTGTTATCTAGTAATTGGTAACTAACTAATTAACTAATTAACTGTTGGATAATTTATATTAAAAAAAGTATAATAATTTTTTAGCTTTTAGAATTTAGAAATGTAGAAGTTGTACTATTTTAAATTTTATCCATTTTTTAATGATTCTTTAGCATATATATTATTACTAGTGGTTTTCCATTTTATTTTTTGCCGAAAGTAGAATCTTACGATTCTCGATCTTATCCTATGTAGGATCTCGATTTTAACAACCTTGCTTGAGATACTCAATTGCTAGAAAAGTCGAGTCTCAAGCCAGGGAGGCAGCATTGATGAAGTCTAATGAGGCAAACCGTGGTGCTAAGGTTTCATTTTTCACGACCACTCAATCGGTTGAACGGGTCAAAGCCACCTTCTTCCAATTTCTTGATTCTAAAGGTAAAGGAGTTATGTCTGATACTTCTAGTGGAAAGAAAGGTGTGAATTCATATCAATTTAGATGGAATTTTATGGGGAAATTGCATGAAGATTCAAAGGAAAATAGAGGAATAGACAAACCTAAGCATCGCACCTAGGGTTCCTTGGCATCACACCTTGGATAGGGTTGCATCACACAATCCTCAGAGCAATCATGTTGGAAAATCTCATAAACACATTCTTATTAATGAATAGAAATCATTCCATCTATATATATGGGTGTCTAATGCTTAACTGTAATAAGACTTACACTCCTTGGATTTTTGATTATTAAGCCCAAGCTACAAAACCCACAAATAAAACACAATAATATAATAAAATCCAAAATAAGATTCATTAGAACAAAAATACAGCACATGCCCAGAAACTAGAAAATTATAGAATTACCCCTAACAATTAAAATAATTAAAGCTAAAAAAAATATAACTAGAAACTACTTAACCCCAAGAAACATAATAATGAAACTAGCAAGCATATTCAAGGTCCCAAGTTACCTTGACATCATCTAGTATGTGCCAAAGTAATGCTTGATATTAGAATTAGCCCTGAGGCTCCTTTTATAGGTCTTTAATGGGGTTGATTCCATGGTCCTCCATCATCTTCTTCTTCCCATCCACAAACTGATGGTCAAACAAAAGCAATGAATAGAAGTTTGGGTGATATTCTCCGTTGTCTTGTTGGAGATCATGCTACTAGTTGGGACCAAATTCTTTCTATGGTTGAGTTTACTTGTAATAGCACTATGAATTGATCTACAGGTTATAGCTTTTTTGAATGTGTTACAAGCTTACTCCCTAGGAAACCAATTAACTTGGTTCTGTTACCTAATAAGGCCCGTCCTAATGCTGAACAAGACACTTTTGCCAAGCATATTCGAGATATTCATGATGAGATTAGGACGAAAATTGCAATGAGCAATAAGATCTATAAAGCACATGTTGATTTGCAAAGAAGATATGTTGAATTTGAAAGAGACATGGCTATGATGCAAGTTGGACCTAAACGTTATCCTAAGGGGGCATATAAGAAGCTTCATTAAAGGAGTGCTGGTCCCTGCAAAGTTCTTAAGAAAATCAATTCCAATTCTTATGCCCTTGACTTACCAGGAGACATGGGCATAAATAATATCTTCAACGTTGAAGATCTTACTATATATTGTGGTCATGATGATGATGCAGCAATAGTTCGACTTCCACCAGCCCCATGTTTGAAGGAAGTGATTGAAGATGTTATTGATCATCAAATGGTTTCTACTAGAAGCAGTGGCTACCAAAAGTATCTTGTCAAATAGAAAGGATAACCACTTTCAGATTGCACGTGAATCACGGATGAGGAACTTCAAAAGCTTGACCATGATCTTTATGAAAATTCCATGCTTTTTAATTCAGTAGGGTCAAGTTCTTTTAGGCCAGGGAGAGATGACGGAGAACCAAGGCAGCAATCATTAAAGATCTATAAAGGGCATACCAAGGCTAATTGTAATACCAAACATTAATTTGGTACATGTTGGTTGATGCTGAGGCTACTTAGGACCTTGAATAGGCTTGTCAGTCTTATTTATTATGTTTCTTGGTGTTAATTAGTTGTTGGTCAGCTTTCTTTTAATTTTATTTATTTTAAGAGTTAAGGGTAATTCTGTAATTTTCTGGTTTATAAGCATAGGCTGTATTTTTGTTCCATTGAGTCTTACTTTGGTTTTTGTTATGTTATTGCGTTTTATTTGTCGGTTTAGTTATTTAGTTTGGGCTTAGTAGTAAAAGCCCCAGGAGTCCACGTCCTATTAGGGTTAGTATTATACGCCTATATATATGAATTTAATGGTTTCTATTCATTAATAAGAGTGAGTTTACGAGAATTTCCAGCAAGATTGTTATGAGGATTGTGTGATGCAACCCTATCCAAGGTGTGATGCCGAAGAACTCTAGGTGAGATGCTTAGGCTTGTCTATTGATTCCTCTATTTTCCTTCAAATCTTCTAGCAATATTCCCATCAAATTCCATCCAAACTGATCTGAAGTCACACATTTCCTTTCTCTAAAACCCTAACTTAGATCTTCCTAAACCTGCAACAAGTTGCTGTCCGAAAACTCGAGCAACTTTACGTCCTATTTCCAGCCTCTGAGACCCTTTGAAATTCAAATTTTCTTGACCTGATTTAAAACATTACCCTAGAAACATGTGGTGTCTGCTTTCTTATATAAAATTTGGTGTCAAAGCCCATTTTCCTACGTCACCCATAGTTATTATGACTGCTAGAAGAAAACTTCATTCAACTCTATCATAAACTTTATTCATATCAATCTTAAAATTCATTCCCCATTTTTCAGTTTGATTCCTCCGCAATTTTTTTTTGTAAGTATAACACATCAAGTAGGGGAAGGTTTTGTACTGATGTAGCTAAATTGAGTTAATTCACTAATATTGTTCATCATTGTGATGGGAGGAAGGGCCTCTTTGTTTCCATTCGATCCATTGGGGTAGACCATTTTGAACATTGCTCTGGTCTTTATTCTTTCAAATGATCCATCTCTTAGATGCTTGATTTTTACATGCCCATCTACATCCAAAAGGTTGCTTGCCTCTGGGTAAAGATCAAGAGTGTTACTGTTCTTTGGTCCAACTCTTCTTCTTTGCTATAATTAATCCATCCTAGACCTTTTGCAACCTTGACAAACAACATGGGTTTTTTTATCCCTAAAGACAACATATATAAGGGTACTCCCAAAATAATATTCCATTGGTTTGGAACCCAATAGGGGATAACTTGATTCTTAAGAGACTTCATGGAGAGGTTGGTTGTTTTCCAAAAGTAAAGAAGGCAGAAAAATACACTGGAATATCCTTACTTGTGTGTGGTCTTTGTTCCCCTCAAGAAAGAGATATGAGTTTGTGTTTGAGATACAAATTTGGGGAGATGTTCAAATTGTGGTATCTTCTATATCTATTATCTAAGAAGGAATTAATTATAACAATTAATAGTGGAAGTAGGATGGCACAAGATATTTTGTGTTAGTGTCCACATTGTAGCCCCGCGTGGATTATTCGATGGACCCTATACCTCCTATGTAGTACACTGTATCACATTATAGATAAAAACATTCTCCAACTGGTTACCTGATGTAGCACAATAGAGGTGATACCAAATTTAATGTAGGGTTGATAATCAAAATAATGCGAAAGCAAGAATATAATTAAACAGTCCAAAATTTGATTCTTTAAACACTTTCAAGTAACCTAAATTTTAAGAAAATATAAGAATTGAAGGGAAGAACTAGAGAGAGGGATTTAGAAGAGATTAGGAAAGAAAAGAAGAGAAAAAGAAAAAGAAATAACCTAGAAGGGAAATTTTGGAATTTTTTGAAAAACCCACGAAATACCCCTGCTCGTGCATCAGAAATTTGTGAAAAATTGCAAGATGTTAAATGAGTCATAAAGGTATTCTCATACAAAATACAATATTTCATCAGATTTTGATAAGTTTTGATATAGAAAATTATAAAAGCTCAAACCTATTGTACTTCCTTAATGGAATTTCATAAACCAATGGAGAATCTTTGTTCAGCAACTCAATCCTTAATGACAACACGTTAGACATAGACTAAAAAGGAGATAAAAGAGGTAAGTATAAGAAAGAAGGAAGAAAATAGGACAAGGGATAGAAGAAAATAGGAGAAGAAGAAATAGAAGAGAGAAAGAAGAAGATAGAGACTACGGAAGAACCTTAGGTTGCACAATGTTAAATCATGGGAAAGGGGAAAAAGGAGGAGGGATAAAACCCAAACAAACCAAACTTTAATTCAATAATCCATGTCTACTTCATTACACC
>JAOXJP010018065.1:0-17437 GCA_025762735.1 Platanus orientalis | reverse complement strand
TCTCCCTCTTTGTGCATAATTGAACCAAGATAACGAAAATGGTCACTCTGGGGTATATCTTGGTTATCAATTCTAACAACTCCCTCGTTTCTACTCCTATTTTGGCTAAACTTACATTCCATATATTCTGTTTTAGTCCGGCTTATTCTAAAACCATTTGATTCTAAAACACCCCTCCATAATTCTAACTTAGCATTTACCCCCTCTAGTTTCATCAATCAACACAACATCATCAGCAAATAGCATACACCATAGTACTTCCTCCTGTATGCGCATAGTCAACTCATCCATAACTAAAGCAAAAAAGTATGGATTCAATGCTGACCCTAGGTGCAACCCTACTGTGATCGCAAACTCACTTGTCTCTCCCCCACTTGTCCTAGCACTATCTATCACTCTATCATACATATCCTTAACTATGTCAATATTTTGATTAATCATGTTTATTTGGGTTTATAATATCAACCTTACATATTAAAAAAATTATTTTGGATGATAATGAATCACAACACCTTAATTACACATTTACATTTAAAAAAATGACTATACTTATGCTAGTCTCTTATTTATCTCGTTATACATAGTTTTATTTTTTATTTTTTAAAGACTTTTTGATTCCACAATGTATAGTCATGCTTATTTTAATAGCCCTTAAAGCTTCATTAATTTTTTCATATTTTTTAATATTTCTAAATTTTCAAAGATTTTCTGTTATGTCTAAACATTCCAACAACAAAAAAAATTCTAGAATTTCCATATTTCGCTATAACAAAAACCCATTGAAATCAAAATTCTGAACACTAATTTTAAGTGCCCAACTTAGTTGGGATTTAGAGCTTTGTTGCAAATCGACATAGAGGGAAAGAAAAGATTCAAATCATGAGCAAAACTTGTGAAAAGAATCAAGAGTAGATACATTACATATATATAGTGTAGAATGCACCCCCCAAGTATTCCACAGTTACAATCATATACCACATTTCCTCTTAACAAGAAAACCCTCTTTTATGTACATGATACATCACCCAAAAAAACACAGCAGAAAAAAGGGACAAAACCTTCCATCCTTTCTTCAAATTTTTCTCTTCCAGACCAGTTTTTAACGTTTCTCCAAACTTTATTCATTTACAGGACAAGTGAAATACAAAGGAAAATAAGAATATGTAACTGTGATTTGTTTATACCATAACCCTAAAAATTTACCTTGGCTGTGGTTGTACCGGAAATGAACCAGCTGGACGGACTATACCATACCCCTAAAAATTTACCTTGGCTGTGGTTGTACTGGAAATGAACCAGCTGGACGGACTGGTGGCTGAGGTGATGGGCCAGCCAAGAACATAGTCTGGGACTGGGTGAGCATGTCAACCATGGTTGGGGTCTGGTAGGCCTGGATGAGGCTTGTGCTGTCAGTGGAGTCTCCACGTGCAGTAGCCCTCTGCCATGAGTGGGAGCTCAGTCCTGAAAGAACATAAGCCCTTCCACATGCCTCATACATGCGGCGGTTTGCCATCCTCTCTTGCATCTCTCTGAGCTCAGCATCCAGTGCAACACACAGCCGGTCACCAGCTTGTGCTGAAACAGTTTCCAACAATATTCTACGGCAGTTCTCAAGTACGGACACTGCAGCAGACAGGTCACCCCCCTCAGCTGTGGCTCGTGCCTCGGCCATTGCATCAGCAGCTTGGAACCTGTTTCGCTGCCTGTCCACCTCTATGGACACCACCCTCTGTTCAGCGATTTCAGGCCGCTGAATCCATACTTCATCGCCTTCCAAAGTCACTGTTTCTTTTGTAACAGGGTCTCTGTAAACGCATCGAACCTTCACCAGTGATGTCATGTTACTTGAATCAGCCACAGCAGGAACATTGACAGACACCAGAAAATCCCTCTCTTCATCTGCATACAAATCTCCAACATAAATAGAACCTGTTTGTGCATCATTCAACACATGACTTGGATAACTTCCTGCTTTTAATGAGCCAAGACGTAGACCTGGGTGCACACACTCGATCCCAACTTGCAATTCCTGAACCACTACACTTAAGAGACCACCAATGCACTGGGCAAATGCATCCTGGATCACACTCTCAGCTTCTATGAAAGAGAATGTGCCACCAGAAGTCTCCGAGATTGAGTGCATTGAGGAAGCATCATGGTCTGAACCAAATCCAAATGCATGGACAGGAATCTGGAACCCCATGTTGCCACTGCAACGGACAGAGAATGGAAGCGGTGACTGGTAATTAGGCCGTGAATGGGACCTTCCAGGGCCACTGACAGCATAAGTGTCATGCCCATCAGACAACAATATGATACTGCCAACTGAATTCTTCTCCCTGCGATCTTCCATTATCTTGGCACCCTTTCTAAGGCCTTCGACAATATTGGTCCCACCATCTGAAATCAGAGAGTTCACAGCCTGTAGTGCATGTTGCTTCCCAGCATCAGTCATTCGACGGAGAGGGAAGAGGCGGTGTGCTGTAGATGAGAAGGCAATAACCGACAGCCGATCAGAAGGGCCAAGGTTCTGTATTACGAACCCCATGGCTCGCTTTAGCAGCGAAAGCTTGGTACCTGCCATGCTGCCACTAACGTCGAGCACTGTAACAAGGTCGACTGGAGCACGAGAAGTTTGAGATATTGCTGACAAGTTAGCCTGAGTTCTACCCAAGTTCTGATCTGAACTCGTGACAGGAGCCTTGAGATGGATCAGGACAGAGAAGTTATCATGAGAGGTTGACCGAGAAACAGCCGAGACTTCAGGATATGTTTTCATCTTTATAGTTCCAATGGAGTTATTATCTGCAACATCCATGGTGGAAGAGCTTCTCTCAGCCAACAAGCCAGGTTGGCAATCTAAGGATTCATCATCATTGAACAAACTAGGCTCGGAAGCCTGGAAAAGGGATGCAATGTGCCGACGGGAATCTGAGCGAGGGGGAGGTAGTCGGCGGAGTACACTCATCCAGGCATCTTCTTGGGGACAACCAACCGGGTTGATTCTTGCCCTCCCATGGGGAAGATCCAAACTAGGTCCTTGGAAGGGTATTTCCTTCCATTTCACTCTACAAACAGGGCAATTTTCGCTGCCATGTTTCACATTGGAAGCAATGCACTGGAAATGAAAGCTATGTGAACATTCTGCAGTGAAAATAGCATGGCCATGGCCTGGTTTCATGATGGCTAGGCATATAGCGCAAATCGTCTGTGACTGCAAGTTAAAGGAAAAGGGTATGAGAAAGCAGAATACTCCAATACAACTAAAGGGAAAAAGGGGAATCTAAACAGATACAAGGTTATGAAACACATTAGTTAAACGCATACAAGGTTATGAGACAACAAAATAGATTTTATAATACATGCCACTTGTAGTGCATTGAACTGTGTGCCATGAGGCAGCACAGGTCATACATCTGTATGGCCAGCACCATATCATGAATGTTAATCATAGAAACTGAAGCCAATTTGCTATCAATCAAGCATCCTTGTTTATACAAAGATGACATATTTCAAAAAGAATTCTTTTAACTATCACCAAATGCTTGACAAATTCTACCCAAAAAATGTTTGAGAAGGAATTTTTATCATTAACAATTGCCTCGCTTTACATTTATCCCATTTAAATGAACGCACTGAACTTTCTGAATGGTGATCAGAGAGCAACAAAAAAAAAATCCCAATTACATAAATAGCATTGTGATCATGAAAAGTGAGTTATAGGATTACTATTAAGGGACAACTAATCCACCATAAATAGCTCTCTCTCTCTCTCTCTCTCTCTCTCTCTCTCTCTCTCTCTCTCTCTCTGTGTGTGTGTGTGTGTAGACGGTGAGGATCAACTGCAACAGTCAACAGGGATACAGGTATAGCCACAGCTCTTGTAATCACACCAAACATTGCCCAGACCCATTTTTTCCTCTCGAAGATTAGAAAAGAAATCATGTTGCACTATGCCAATATCATTTATATAATTAAAAAACAAAAAAATTGAAAGGTAAGGATATCATTTATTGACATTTCATAGGTGTACGGTCCAACTCTTAATGCAAAAAATAGACAATTTTTTGCTAGAGTTAGATGACGTGAAGGACCTTAGATAGAATGGAACAGTGGAACATGATTCGTGTAGCTGACCCCAAATAATTGGGATAAGGCTGTTTGTTGTTGTTGTAGATGATGTGAAGGCTAGATGAAGTCTTCTGGTTCAACTCTATTAGATTCTCCAACGAAAGGAAAGGAAAGGAAGAGGAAGAATATTTAATGGAATGGTAGATTTGGAAAGTTCATGGATAGATGTACTGATTGAAAGCCCATTAAAAGGGAAATATATTACTTGGTCAAGTTTCTAGGATAGTCCTTCAAGTAGATTGGATAAATTGTTGTATGTAACTGATTGGGATGAAATTTTTTTGGGCATGATTCAAAAGGCACTTCCTAGGCCAACCTCAGATCACATGCCAATTATATTAGAAACAGTGAGAGACGATAATGGCCCGATTCCATTTGATTAAGAAAATGTGGTTACAATCTTAGATTTTCTATAAAAACCAGCAAACTTGGAGACAAACATTGGCTCAAGACACTCTTCGCTGAATTGAATCTTCAGCCTCAAATAAAAATAGCTAACAGTTGGGTTGAAATCATAGCATAAGGAGACTTTTGATTTGCTAAAAAGAAAGAAAGAGCATTGCTTTAAGGAAAATAAAAGCTAGACAAAAACAAATAAGACCTCTTCAAGAAAGGAGACAGGAAGTTAAGAGAGGATTTGAAAAAAAAAAGTTTTGAGGCAAAAAAAAAAAAAAGGAAGAGATCTATTAAAGACAAGGATTTAAAATTGATTAAAGAAAGGATATAAGAATACCAAAACTTTTCATAGAATGGAAAAAGGAAGAAAAAAAACTAATAAAATTCATTCTTTAAAAGTAGAAGGCCAATGGATTCAAAACAATGAGGATGTTAGGAAGGAGATCATTAAATATCATAAGTCTCTACTATATCCATGTTTTTTGGCCCATATTGGATGGTTTAAATTTTAGGAGTGTCTTGAAGAGGGACAAGAATAACCTAGAGCATCCATTCCAAGAGTAGACAATTCAGGTAGTGATAAAAGGAATAAATGGGGGGACACTCCTAGTCTAGATGGGGTCTCTATCTTCTTTTATAAAATATGTTAACCATTTGTGAAAGAGGATTTTATGAAGACCGTGGAGGAATTTTTAGGGTAGGAATCATTTAAAAAAAAACTTGAATAACACTTCATAGCCCTCATTCCAAAAAAAAAACTATAGCTATAACACCCCGCATTTACTTTTGAACTTCGGAAATATATATGATAATGATTTATTGAGTGAATGCCTACATGTGTGTAAATTGTAATTCTTGTAGTGTTTATATGACCTGAGACTTGCATAAGAAGGGTAGATCATGGGTTTGACTTGAAACCCCAAAACCCAAAAATATAAAAATCTGACATTTCTGATCGATTAGATATTTTCCTGATTGATCAGAAAGGGGCTGATCGATCGGGAAACCCTGATCGATCACGATTTTTGGCAACCCGACCTAATTGATCAAGGGATCTTAGAGCCTCGTACCACACACTGGCTGATCGATCAAAGCTGGTTTTCTGATCGAATAGGCCTCTGATCGATCAGAAAAGTGCCTGATTGACAAAAATGGGAAGACACAAATTTCAAGAATTTTTGCTACCACATGCGTTTGCTTCTAATTCATGTGGGACTCACTTGCAACAAGATAAAACCTTAAGACTACCTAATTGAAACCTAAAAACATAAGATAAGAGTAAAAAGAAGGAAAGGAGAGAAGAATAGGAAGAAAATGAGAGAAATCCCCAATTTGACAAAGGTAAGCCACGGAACCCCAAACCCTCAGTGATTTCTCTTAGTTTTGAGGTTCTCCTTTAGATTTTCATAAAATCTCACTATTATAAGTATTCTAATTTCTGGATATTGTAAAGAGAAAAGTTTTAAAGGACTCTTTGGTGAAGATCCACAAAGGAAAGGAGATCTTACAAGAGAAGCCTTGAGTTCTTGAAGAAATAGTAATTGTAAGTGATTATAAAAGATATGCACATGTTTTCCGTCTTAGGATCTCAGATCTAATGCTTCTAAAGTCTATGTTTTGAAGTTTTGTGGCCTAAAACCTATATATTCAAACATGTAAGTGGTTCTATAAGATGTACACATGCTTTCATTGTTAGGTTCCTAGAAATCCTTGTTTGGAAATTTTGATGAAAAGGGGTTTTGCAACATATGCCATGTTTTGTTCTCAAAAGCTTAGAATTAGTGATTTAAAACCTATGACTTAAAGTTTTATGGTTTTTAAAGTATGTGGAATCATATTATGATGTAGATCCTCATTTTTTTTCCTTGTTTTAAAATGGGGTTTTCAGCCAAGGTTTGATAAATATTTGGGGGTTTTATCCAAATTCCTCCATAATAGAAAGAATTGAAGATTACTAGTTTTCAAAAAGGATTTATGAATGTATTCTAAGGATTTTAATGATATTTGGAGCATTTCCATTCCCTATACTATGTTTCATATTGCTTTCTAAATTAAAAAGGTTTAAAAACTCCTAGTTTCTTATATGCTCTATAGAAGGGTCAAGCATCCCATGTTTATGTTAAAAAGGAATCAACTATATATAGATCTTGTAAGGTATTTATAATGTGTATGGATTATGACTTGTTTTGAAGATATGAGTTATATGATTATGTTATTGTCCATCTATACATATCTTGGAAAAGTATTTATGATGTGTATGAACTATGAATTGTTTAAAAGATACCAATTATATGATTTATGTGATTAAGCATCTTGGTTATGCAAATGAATATATTGTATATCGATATGTGAAATGAAATGCCTAATCAGACTTGTGTGTTTTGAAAGAAACGGATATATTGTATATCGACATGTTAAATGAATTTCTAATCAAATTTATGTGTTTTTTCGAGATCCTACCATTGGGGATATAATACAATTGATCATGATGCCCTACCATTGGGGATATAATACAATTGGTCACAACGCCCTACCATTAGGGATACAATACAATTGGTTACAAGGCCCTACTACTGGGGATACAATATAATTGGTCACAAGGCTTTACCATTAGGGATATAATACAATTGGTCACAAGGTCTGCCATTGGGGATATAATACAATTAGTCATGAGGCCCTACCATTGGGGATACAATACGAAGGTCATGAGGCCCTACCATTGGGGAATAATACGATAGTAGTGAGGCCCCACCATTAAGGAATGATACAATGGCAACTAGGCCTCGCCATTAGAGAATAATATGATGGTGCCCACTCACCAGGCTAAATGTTAACCTTAGCTATATGTATCTACTTTAATAAAAAAAGATCGGGTTTTTCCATATACGTTCCACATGATTTATGAACCGCACATATTTGATATGAAAGTGAAATAGTACATGTTTGAGATAAACATAAAATAGTATACGTTTTAATAAGAAAGTGCCATGGGACTTGATATGAAAGAAAAAACATTTATGTTTTACTTTGTGAAAGAAAATTTCATGTGTTTCGTTATGAAAGGCAAATCGTACAAGTATCAGTAAATGTTTCAAATGTATTATGCACTAATTTAGTATTATAAATGCAAAGCGATACGATGTTTTGATATATTAAATATTCGTACCCAGCGTGACCCTATTTTGTTGTATGTTTTGTATGATTACTTACGAATCCAACAAGTTCACCCATCTTTGACAACATTTTCCAGATTGAAGCTTAGTGGACGATGGTGACCCAAAAGAAGATGGTTTAGAGAGCTGAAAATTCTCTTATTTTGTATATTAGAGTGTTAAGAATTAGAGTGACTATAGTTGATGAGAAACTTCCTGACATTGCTAAGTTTGATTTTGGATTTTAATTAAATGGTTGTAATGATTTAATTTGGAGTGCTTATTTAGAGGCTAAGTATGTTAATACGCTTTTATCTTTGGAATTAGAGAAGTTTTCAATTTGACCATATGTCAAGTCTTTTAATTTCCACTACAAATGGTGAATGAATATTGGTGATTATATTTCCGTTGCGTATATGTAATAACCATTGGTATAAGGATTCGAGATGTGACCACATGAGTTAAGTGTTAAGTGAAGAAAAGAATTGAATGTCGCACCCTAGATCAAAGAGCCCAAAGAGGTGTAGGTTCGGGACGTGACAACTGCCACAAACAAGTTGAAAGATCATCGGTCTATAAATCTTTTGGGGAGTGTCTATAAGATCATCACAAAGATCTTGGTTCATTGGTTAAAGCCTATCATGAGAAACATCATTTCCCATTCACAAGGAGCATTTGTGTCTTGACGAAAAATCTATTATGGGGTTTTGATTGCAAATGAGTGGGAAGACACCAAAAGACAATAAAGAGCCTTTTTTGCAAACGATTTGGAAAAGGTCTATGACTATGAATTGGAATTTTCTAGAATATATGCTAGATAGGATGGGTTTTAGAGCTTAATAGACGAAGTGGACGAAGGCATGTATTAGAACAATCTCGAAGTCAGTCTTTTACTTTTCAATTAAAAACAATGACTATATATATTACTATCTACGTAATGTGTTTAGAGTGTATTTCTTGATTTTGGTGAATGTCGAATAAAGTATTTTAAAAGCTCAAAGTTTGAGATAAGGGGGACCCCCTCTCCCCATTTCTATGTAATTAAGGTTACGGAAGCTTTGGATCGGATGATTAATAGAGCAGGGAGCCCCTGCCTTACAGGCTTTGAGGTGGGACCTGGAAACCTTAGGATCTCCCAGTGCAATTTGTGATGCACTAGTTAGACAATCGGGTTTCCTTCAATGTATTTTGATACGTTTTGAGGTTGTTTCAGATTTAAAAGTAAATTGGGGTAAAATAGATTTTTTGGGTGGGAGAGATTTTGGAGTCTTAGAAGTTTGACTTTAGTTTTAAATTACAAAATAGAGACTTTCCCTTCATCTTATCTTGGGCTTCCATAAGGCTCAAGTATAAATAAAAAACGGGAGCCTGTGGTGAAAGGGCTTCTAGAAGGTTAGAGCCTTGGAAAGCCTCACTCCTCTCAAAAAGAGGAAGGTTAACTCATAAAGAGTTCCCTATCTAGCATACCGAATTATTTTATGATGCCCTTCACAATTCCTATGTTAGTTGTGCATGGGTTTGGAAAGAATGTTTAAGAATTTTCTCATGAAAATCAGTTAGTTAAATTTTGGGGGTAGGAGACCTCGGGATTAGGAAAATTAGATGTCAAATAGGGTTGTTTTGGGGAAATGGTTTTGGCAATTTAGTGTTGAGTTGAGATGAGGAGTTTTTTTTTATTTTTTTATATGGAGAGTTTATAAGAGTGATGGGTTATAAGTATGGAAAATTTCAATTTGGGATTCATTCAAGAAATAGAGTTTAAGAAAGTTTAAAAGTCAATGTTGGTTCAGGAGAGGAAATCAAGTTTTGGTAGAATCCTTGGGGTGAAGATGGGCCTTTGAGAGTTGTTTTAACTGAATTTACACCTTAGCTTTGAAAAACAGGGAGTGATTGCCTCCCAATATGATAGAAATAATGGTGAGAGGGTTTGATGCCCCAGAATAAAAAGAAATCAAAATGATTGGGAGATGGAGGAATTTTACACTTTTTAAGAGGTTAAGTGAGATGTAACCTGAACCACTCCTAATAGATAACTGGGTTTGGATGAAAGATAGAAAAGGAAGATTTATGGTTAAATCCTTTTTATGCAGCCTTAGATAGCATAGTGGGAGTTCTTTTCCCTCATAATATCCTTCAAAGGTAACTTTTATTTTAATCTGTGGCAGTTCATTGAACAAAATTTGACTATGGATTATCTAAAGAAAAGATGTAAAACTTTGGTAAACAGGTGCCCCTTGTGTTTAACAGAGGAGAAAAACAAGAAATCCTAGTTTTGTTCATAACCAGGTGGTTTGTAAAGTGTAGAATCTCTTTTTGTCCCGGATGAGTGTGTCTTGGGTTTTCCCATCTGATATAGTGATATTAAAGGACTAACTCAGATGGCGATTAATAAAAAATGGAAGGGACACCTAAAGCTTTAGAAACATCTTCAGGTGCTTTTTACCCTAGTATTCTGCTACCTCACTAAATTCTAAACCATAGTCAGGGCATTAAATTGGCCTGTATCTACCAAAATTCATGACGTTTGTAGTTTCCATGGACTTTCAACCTTCTACATTTATCAACAGTTTCAGCATAATAGTTCCCAATCACCAAGTTATGAACTACGAAGAGAGGCCATACAAGTGGACAAAATCTGCTACAAAAGCATCCAAAGCTATATCGGCTTTTGAAGTAGCTTGTGACACTTCAAATGTCAGAACTAGTGGAATTCCTAGACAGGACGAACATAAAATTGATGATTTCATCAAGTTGAATGAGTCCAAGCAAAGATATTTGATTTGTGATCCAAAAATCTATGCTGTAATTCAAGCTCTCAAGCACTGAAGGCATTACGTCATCAGCAAAGAGTTCATTCACTGTTTAGACCATGAAGCTTTGAAGTACTAGAATTCACAGAAGCTAATTGCCAACATGCAAAATGAGAGGCATATTTATAGGAGTATTCATTTGTCTTGATGCACAAAAGCAAACAACAACAACAAACAAACAAACAAACAACCTTATCCAACTATTTGGGGCCCGCTGCTTGAATCCTATTCTGCCATTCCACTCTATTAAGGGTCATATCTACCGTTAAATTAACAGCGGCCATGCCTCTCCTTACTACTATAACCCAAGTCAATTTTGGCCTTCCTATTGTCCTTCTAGCTCCTTCAACTTGCATCATCTCACTCCTCACTGGCAGTCATTGGTCTTTGTTGCACATGACAACCATCTCAATCGACTTTCCCTCATTTTATCACCTATTGGTACTACACCTAAGCTCCCGCGAATGGATTCATTCCTAATTTTATCCTTTCTAATCTTGCTACTCATCCATCTCAACATCCTTATTTCAGCCACACTCATTTTATGTACGTGTTGTTTGTTGGCTGCCCAACACTTTGTTCCATAAAGCATGGCTGGTCTTATAGTTGTCTTATAGAATTTTCCGTTTAATTTTAGTGGTATTTGTTTATCACACAACACTCAAGAAGCACCTCTCCACTTCAACCATCCCGCTCTAATTCTATGGGCAACATCATCCATAATATCTCTCTCTTTGTGCATAATTGAACCAAGATAACGAAAATGGTCACTTTGAGGTATCTCTTGGTTATCAATTCTAACAACTCCCTCATTTCTACTCCTATTTTGGCTAAACTTACATTCCATATATTCTGTTTTAGTCCGGCTTATCTTAAAACCATTTGATTCTAAAACATCCCTCCATAGTTCTAACTTGGCATTTACTTCCTCTCTAGTCTCATCAATCAACACAAGATCATCAGCAAACAGCATACACCATGGCACCTCCTCCTATATACGCCTAGTCAACTCATCCATAACTAAGGCCAAAAGGTACGGACTCAACGCTGACCCCTGCTGTAAGCCTACTATGATTGTAAATTCACTTGTCTCTCCCCCGATTGTCCTAACACTAGTTGTTGCTCCATCATACCCATCCATAAGTAGGTCAATATATCTACTTGGGACCCATTTCTTATCCAAAACCCACCTAATGATCTCTCTTGGTACTCTATCACATGCCTTTTCTAGGTTAATATAGACACAACCGATGAGAAGTTAGAACAGTAGGTCTACCCTTTTTTTGCAGTCATCACAACAGCACACTTTGGCAATGACCAATGAGAGAGGCTATTGAATCAGGAGAAAATTTTGAACCATATGTTTTTTTTTTGTCTTTTTTAATTTAGTGTTTTAATCAATTTTTTTTTCCTTTAGAGAGACAGAGGGCATTAAGTGCCTTCTTGTCCCCTTTTTGTTGCAATGGAGTCATGTGAAGTGCACAAGGCTGAACCCCTAACATGTTGTTCACTCATTGGTGCCTCAGTGAACTTCTTATGGCAGCTACTATAGGGGAACCAGACTCAGGAGATCTTCCATGCCAGGAACCAACTTGATTGGATGATCTCAAGCAGCTGATCCATAGAACACTTTCTATATCTATACTCTATGTTTCAAATTTTAACCGTTGAAAAGAATTTGAAAGATTGGATAGCTACTGTCATCAATCAATTGAATTAGTTTTATCAAAGTTGATTTCCTAGTTGGAATTAGAATGTGATGGGTCAAGGTCCCTACATATGTCAGAGCATTAAACAGTTGACTGCCAGTGTGTCAATGGGATGTTAAAATTTATCCAAGGTGCAAAGGGAAAGCATGTGATAGTCTGCCATCCTGGGGCATGATCATCACGTTATAATGACTCCATTCCTTACAGTGCACATTAGTCTGCTATGATGGGGCACAGTCATTACATTTAAATGACTCATTTCCTCACTGCTTCAGTTTTCATAACAATAAAATTCAGCTAGTACCACCCACTTTCATTCCCCCACCCTGAAAAAAATAATCCCCACCTGCTTTTCATTCTCTGTGATCCACTTGGGTCAACTCTTATATTGCACATCTACTCATAATCATGTGAATTAGAGAAACCAAACCATTACTCACTAAGCTCTTTCTTGGACCATTTACCATGACTTTTTATTTGATTATTAAATCTAGTACACAGATCAAATGGTTGAAGATATCTGATCCGATGGACACCACTTTGTTTCTCCTGAACAAACTAATAAGCAAGAAGTGTAAATGTCACATCTGCAAGATTTTGAAATAGAACAAGAATGCTCAGGTCTGCAGGGGTTTGAAAAATTAGAAATAAATTGGCTGATGAAATAGATGACATAATTAAGCCCCCTTTCCTCGTGAGGATTTATGGAATTACAGTCTGCAAGAATTACAGCTCTGCAGGATTTGAGAGAACTGCTTGGAACTCTGTCATACTTTATTTTAATAAACCAACTCCACTTTCTCGTTTTGGACTAGGAATCATGCACTCAAGTTAGTTGCATGACACTAAGGGGAGTATGATCAACACAGATATGCAAAGGACCAATTCTGGCCTTCATGAGCATTGTGTCGTGTAATGAAAGCATGTAAATAGTAAGGTCAGCATCAATAGGCTAGCTCTCCATCCAGGAAGACCCTAAAATATCTTCAAGTAACAGTCCTCATTTAACTCCCAAAACCATTGGGAAAAAAAAAACAGAAACTCCTCATTTGGTGGTATTGAAAATGAATCACAATAGCTTGTGTCTCCCATCTCCACGAAAAGCAATCACAATACACATTCTGAGGTATCTAGTCTCAAAGTGATTGCTCTAATTCTTATTTACTTTAGTTCTTCATATGTGACATAGCAAATGTTAGTCCAACACAGCACACTTTTTTTCAATCAAGGTAGCTTTCATAGATGAAGCATTCAAAAAGATTTTGATAAAAACAGGCAGACTAAAGTATTTGAGGAAAAAAAAAAGTAAAGTATTTGAGAAAGAATAGAAGCCTTAGTTTGTCATAAAAGTACACACACGAAGTGCAGAAATGAGATTAACATGAACTGGAAGATGCATGAAGAGTAGAAGATCTTCAGAGTGTAATAAATTCTTCATAATGTACAACTAACTATTCAGCGAGAGGTTAAGCGATAGAATAAGCTGAGATCATAGAGCTGGTGCTGTCTTCATTTTTTATTGTTTATTTTGGTGAATAACTTTATTAAAAGAGAAAAAGAACTATACAAATACCAATACAACATAGAAACAACAATCAACCAGCCACTACATATCAATAGACAGAAGGCAAGAAAATAAGTAAGATGGTGGTCAATCCCTTACAAGATCATTAAGAGAAAAACCAACAAAGTCCTATGAAGCCGATGCCCAAGAAGCCACCTCCATGGGAGACTTTCTCACCCTGTCAAAATTTTCTCCTTCCAAATACCCCAACAAACGCCGTGGAGATACCCAACCAAAAATTTTTCCCACAAGGATCCAACAAGTCTCCATTCCAATTCCAATCCATCTATCAATTCCAGGGCCCACGATGGCATTTAGCTTTTATGATGTCACTATCCATCTATCCAACAGGTTGCAGTTCTGACTGTTAGTATGAGGCATTAAAGATTTTTGGTTAACTTGAATTTATCTGTGGTTGGTTTTACATGGACCTTCAATTCACAAATCATCAAGAATCCCAAGTCTGATATTTGGTCACATATGCTGTGGAGGAATCCATCTGATGCTTCCTCTTGTTATCTGATCAAATCACCTCATAATTCTTAATACTTTCCTCACCAATGGCTGACAGACTTTTTTTTTTTTGTTGGTAATTGATGGCTGACAGACTTATCTTGACTGACTTGCAGGTTTAGTTATGTTAATGTCAATATAGGTAGTTGTTTTCAACACCCAATTGTTCGATTAATTAAATACAGCTTCATCTTCTGGTACTGTCTCAAACATGCATCATATTCAATGGCGTAAGGATTTTTGATAATTTTCATTAGAAGAAAGAAATTCTGATACATGTTTTCACCTTTGTTTAGTAAATAATTCAATTATTTCATTTCATGGAGTGGGAAGTTCAAATCTGGAGCTCAGATATCTGGGTTTTAGATGAGAATTCCAGTTCAGTTTATCAAAACACTTTTTTAATCCATTAATTAACATGACCCGTTACAAAGTAGGGATCAAAGCGGAGTACCACTTAAACCTTAGTTGAGTTCTATCAAACCCATTTGTCTGAGAGCAAAATCAAGTAGTTTTCAAATTGATTTAAGTGGGCATCCATCATTTCAAGTTACCCACCAACTCCAATGCATATAAAGCTCCCCCCTGTGGGAAAACCAACTGGGAAATGTGCGGGGAATGCAAAAAGTCCCACATTGACTAGAAATGGGGTTGGTCTTGGGTTAAGAAGGACTTGCGGTACTCCTCTCTTAATAGGTTGATCTTTCGAGATGAAATCCTATGTTCTTAACAAGTGGTATTAGAGTCAAACCCCGAAAGAGCCGAATGTATGCCATATAATGAATCACCGAATGGTGGCCGGAAGGAAAAAAAAAAACCAAGATGGTAAGCCCTTCTTGTTGCTCACGAATGATGAATTTTCTATGAAAAACCCACGACATGGAAGATTCATGGTAATGCAGTAGCCCTGATACAGTGGATTATCTCGATGGTGATCTTCCTTGTGTGTGTGAGAGATGTGGATGGAAAAGATATTCGTTTGAGGGGCCAGGTGAACATCACGGTCTTGCTCGAGAGAGGGATTGTTGGAAATGCAAAAAGTCTCACTTTCGCTTGCTTGAGGGAGGGCCAGGTGAACCACGTGGGTCTTGCTGGAGTGATTGTTGGGAATGCAAAAGGTCCCACGTCGGCTAAAAATGGGTTAATTTGTCTTTGGCTACTCCACTCAATAAGTTGACCTTTTGATATGGAACCCATGTTCCTAACAAAATGGGTATACATAGATTCATGATCCACACTCCACGTGAATGAGATAAAAAAGACATGGAAACCAAACAACCAAACAACAAAATTGAAAGCTTTGGTTTTGAGAAGAACAGTATTTACAACAGAGGAAAAAAAATGAAAAGGAAATGAAGAGCAAAGAACTCACCTAGACCTGTTTGATGGGTTTTCCTCTGGTAGGAGAGCACGTGGGGGCCACACTCCTCCTTCTACCACTGGAGGCAAAATTGGGTGTACTGTCGGCAACGCGCAGGAGCTTCGCCTCCCCCAATTGCGACGCGCATCTTCTCCTGCCCATTTCGCCCTTAAAAAGAGAAGGGAAAATGAGACACATGTGGCCCTGATTATGAGTAGGCTAATAGCTAAGCTCCAAAAGTGGAGTGAAATTGTGAAAGGTAGTTTGGGAATATTGAAGGCATTCGAGCAGTAATGAAAGAATATGCTACACCTAAAATAGTATGTCTCCTTGTGTCCTCACATACAAAAGGTATGGGTTGCTAACCCGGATTTTGTGCGCACAAAATTGGTGTGCAAATTATGCACGTAGACTAAGGAGCTGATGCATCAGGACCGAAAAGTGATTTACACTTATTGGGGGTGTGTTTATCACTTTTAGGCGCTGATGTGTTTGTCCTCTGGTCCATGCACATAATTTGTGCACCTCTTTTGTGCACACGAAATCGAAGGGGGTGTACAGGGTTAAAGTTGAAAAAAAGTTTTCAAATGAAAAAAAATGGGATTTACAACCTCAAAACTACAAAACAGTAGTGAAATAAACATTTTCTCCCTATTTAAAAGAGACACCAAATTCAAAAACCAACACGTGTCAGCTTGTGATGTGAGGACATGGAAGAACATTTTGTTTTGGATGTAGCATAACTTTAAAATGAAACTTTATAATAAATATATATATTTTTATGTAGGAGATGACTGATTTCAATCATCTCCAGGCGGAATGTAGATGTATCACGCCAGTACTTGTCAGCATGTGACAAAAGAGATAATTCTATAAATATACAACTACTATGACCAGGGTTGACACATGGTATGTAGCGCCAAGGATCTCCTGCCGGCCTATGACCTATAGGTGGCAGGAGATGATTGGCAAGAAAAAGTGAATTGTATTTTTTTTAAATTGTCATTTACTTTTTCCCTCCACAAGTTTATGTCACTGTTAGACAAGACCTTTACAGGTCATAGGTGAGAGGAGAGGATCCGGTCAAAGTAAGTATAAGGTAAAAGCATCGAAAAAGTGTTCATTTCTTTAAGGCTTCCTTTGTTAAACATATAACCGACTTTTACTTAGAAAATAATAATTAAAAAAAAAACTAACTCTTGACTTAAAAAAAATTATTTATATATATCTGATTTGGTCTGTCAAAATTTCCCAAGAAGTCAATGACTCAACTTATTTGGTAACTTGCTGGATCCCAACTTAGAAATAAGTTGATTATCCATTCTCTTTCCTATTTATGATTTATGTATAAATAACTTTCAATTTGCAAATCAAATGTAAGAACATGAAGACTTGTGACTTCAAGCCGTTATAAGTCATAAGTTGTTGTAAATAACCTATCCAAATGTTATTTAAGTGATCGAAAAGAGGTACCAAATTCAAAAACACATCACTGGTGCATGTCATACATGGTCACACCAATTTTAATCACAATTTATTGGTAATGTTGTATGTCTCTTCAACCGGAGATGATTCAACCCTCGTTCTGAAGAGGGACCCATGGATTTTGAGAGTTTGAATGATCTTCATTTGAAATTAAAGAAAAGCCCATGATTCTAATCAGCAATCAGCAAGCAATGAAAAGGGGTGATTGAGTAAATACACAAAATAAGCCCTGCTCAGCTGAGCTGGTCAAGCGGGGTTGTCTTGTTCGGCAACAGTAATCGAATACCTAAAAAAATTTTAAATATATATATATAAAA
>JAOXJP010018054.1:4630-17437 GCA_025762735.1 Platanus orientalis | reverse complement strand
AAACCCTAAACCCTAAACCCTAAACCCTAAACCCTAAACCCTAAACCCTAAACCCTAAACCCTAAACCCTAAACCCCCTAAACCCTAAACCCTAAACCCTAAACCCCTAAACCCTAAACCCGAAAACCGAATCCCTAAACCTTAAAACCCAAACTCCAAACCCCAAACTCCAAACCCGAAACCTTAAACCCGAAACCCTAAAACCCTAAACCCTAAACACTCAACGCAAAACCCCAAACCCTCAACCCTAACCCGTAAACCCCAAACTCCAAACCCCAAACCCCAAACCCCAAAACCTAAAACCTTCAACCCTCAACCCTCAACCCCCAACCCAATACCCTAAACCCCTAAAACCCTCAACCCTAAACCCTCTACCCTGAACCCTAAAACCCTAAACCCTAAACCCTAAACCCTTACCCCTAAAACCCTAAACCCTCAACCCTCAACCCCGAAACCCTCAACCCCGAAACCCTCAACCCTGATACCCTCAACCCTAAACCATAAAACCCTAAACCCTAAAACCCAAAGCCCCTATACGCTAAACCCGAAAACCATAAACCCTATAACCATAAACCGTAAACCCAAAACTGGGTCTGACACCAATTGATTTCCCAAACCTTAAATGCGGAAGTATGTGTCGACCGAGAAGGGCCTAAACCCTAAATGCTACACCGCCTATACTGTAAAACCCTAAACCCTAAAACCCCGAACCGCAAAACCCGAAACCCTAAACCCTAAAACCATAAACTGTAAACCCAAAACTAGGTCTGATACCAATTGATTTCCCAAACCTTAAATGCGGAAGTATGTATCAACCGAGAAGGGCCTAAACCCTAAACGCTAAATCCCCTATACCCTAAACCTTTATCCCTAATAACCCTCAACCCTAAACCCTCAATCCTGAACCCTAGACCCTAACCCTAAACCCTCAACCCTACAACCCTCAACCCTCAACCCTCATCTCTCAACCCCCAACCCTCAAACCCTCAACCCCAAACCCAAATCCCTAAACCCCAAACCCTAAGCCCGAAACTGCCTTTGATACCAAATGGTTGTGCAAACCCTAATTACTGAAATTAGTATTGGCTTGCGGGCTTGAAGCCTGAACCCTAAACCCTAAAAAAAATTGAAACCACTACATGTCAGGTATAAGTGGTAGAGGGCCTAATTTGAAAATTGGCAAACCTGAGATAACTAATCTTGACTAAGGATCATCAGGAACAGCCGAACAACCAAAGAAATTCTGCAGGTCCTTCGAACAACAGGGATTTCTGGACTAGGTGGTATGATGGGATCCTTCTGTTGGGCCTTTCTCCTACAATTTCCTTTCCCTTTAACTTGTATGGACTTTGTGGACTTTTTCTTACAGGAGAAACGAAAACAACTTAAGGTGGAGAGCATATGAATTTAACTGGTCTGTTGAGGTGACAACTGAATAACTAATAAACGATCTCTATCTTGCTTCAATAGTGTACGGATACAAGCAAACAATAAGAGTAATGGGAAAGCAATGATAAACAAGACTATATACGACATAGTCTTTAATTTCTTGTAAACAGTGGTTATTAAATGGTTGGAAGAGATACAATTAAACAATTGTTAGGAAGAGGAAGGCTTGACTGAGCTTGGTTCCCTTCTTAATTC
This sequence comes from Platanus orientalis, assembly GCA_025762735.1. Taxonomy (NCBI): domain Eukaryota; kingdom Viridiplantae; phylum Streptophyta; class Magnoliopsida; order Proteales; family Platanaceae; genus Platanus; species Platanus orientalis. Next base: position 15,793 of record JAOXJP010018054.1, on the reverse strand, counting down.
CTAAAATCTGAATGCCTTAAGGACGAGACGGAGTTCCTTATTTATAGGCTTTGCAGAACACCTAAAGCCCAAGATTCCCCTCTGAGGCACAGCTAGAGAACTTGGCAAGGGATGAAAAGACAAGACCTACACAGGACTGACAGAGCACATGGGTAGTGAGCTGGAAAGATTCCCCTTAAGGAAAAAATACCATAACTACTTATTACAATGACATGACTAAACAAAAAACACCACTAAGTAAAGTGACTAGCTATTGAAGCGCCTGACGAATCTTTTCAAGGATGGGACCCACCTCTTTGTCACTATCTGAGCAATACTCGTCTGAGTACTGAGAGTCTTCGTACCAAATTACCCCCATATTGATAGCCTTCTGAGCATGTCAGATTCTCTACTGGACTTTCACCGCCCCTTTCCACTCAACGTCTTTTTCCAACTGTTCAGCATCTTTCTGGACTGCACCTTGTGACAAAGGTCTGTCATACCATCTGCGCTTCTAGGCTCTGATGAGATCTATTGATGTCTCTAAGACTTGCTTCAGACGATACTCCAATCGTAGGATCCAAGGGTGGTTTCCCTCTGCCACACGATTGATGATGACAGAAGATTTTGCTTCATTAACCCTTTCTTTTGAGACCTGAGCAATTTCCTGAAACATGTGCATCGGTATCATTTCTAGAATCACCCCAAATCGGGGCCACCATTCCTCGAAGAACCAACTCAGAAAACCATCGATTAGGTTGGACCGGTTTAGGACTACAAACCCAAAATGGGTTCCCTTCCGATTGTTGAATGAGAAGATCAAAGAATGCTGCATTGTATTCCAAGTAGCTACAACCAGTTCCACCAAATTTTCTAGGTTCAATCCTTGATTTTGTTCCCCAAGGGACAAAAGACTTAACCTCCATAAGTACGATCTGCGATCTCTGGACGTTTCTTTGCCCCTCGACGAAATGCCTTATCCTTGTAGCACCGGTGTACTCAAGAATTTGTTCCACCGACATCCATTTCATTGGACTCCATTCTCCCGCAAATTCCGAGATGCCAAGAAGCTTATCGGTTGTTGCCTTTGCATTTCCTTCTATGCAGTGCTCCCTCTCAATACTTCGAAGAATCTTGTCTATGTTTTTTTCATGCATCTTTAGGACACACCTTCGGTCTACAAAGGTTTCTGCTATGGAGACCTCACTGCTCGATTCTACCCTCCAACTACGGCTCATCATCCCAATTCTCTTCGGAGCTCTTGTCAAGAACTCCCTGATCAAGTAGTCAGGGATACAATTTTCAACTCCTACTTATGTTCCACATCGAAATCAAACATGATGCAGTCAGTCCTTAAGATGAACCTCTGATTCAGGATGTGAAACTGGAATTTATGGATGGCATTGTAGGCTACTAGAACCTCCCTTTTTACCACTGAGTAATTTGCCTCTGCTTGGTTCCACGTGCTAGAAGCAAATTGAAGGATCTCTTCCTTTTTTCCTCTCTGCTCCTTCAAGACTACTCCCTAGCCTATATCTGAGGCATCGGACTCAATTACCTTCGACAAGTCTTCTTCTGGAAGAGCTAGAATTGGGAGATTTTTGACACGCCCTTTAATCTTTTAGACTACCTCAGTATGACAAGTATTCGGTCTACTTGTTGTTCTACTTTAGGAGATTCAAAAGAATTCTGCGATCCTTTGCTAGATCTTGGTAGTAGTCTAGGAAGTAGTTGTATGGCAGCTCAACCTCCCAGACCCGCCTTTTCCATAATGTTGTTCGGTTCATTGCGTAAACGGTTGATATAAACTTCTTTTGAAGCTTATCAATTCTTTCTTGGACCTCTTTAGTTTTTAACCTCTCACTGATTCTGACTGATGGCAAGGCTACCTTGACGCTGTCAATCACCATATTAGCACATCATCTCTCATTCTCCAAAATTTGGATTAAAGATGATTTTGGAGGTAGGGCATAATCAAAAACTATCTTTCTTCCTCTTAACCATCCACTCATGGAGTCCTTGTTGATAGTGATGGGTTTGATGAGTGAGAGAAAAGATGTCCCTAGGAGAATTTCGAACTCGATCCCATTCATGATGATGAAATCCATTTTGATGCATTCTCCATCTTTGCAAATGTGGACATCTCGAACCATCCATTGAGTTTCCAGATGTGCTCCGTCGACTAACCTTGCTCTTTCGGAGCACCTTCGCCATTACCTTGCCAGAACTAGGCTGGCTCTTATGCAGTTGAAGTCTGATCCCGAGTTAAAGATTGTATAGAGATTTCGATGAGTCTTTTCATAAACCTTTACAGTGAGACAGGTAACCCATTTTTATGCAAAATGTGTCATCGCTCTAATGAATAGGTTTTCACCTGGTTCAGCTGCCTTCTCCCCATTTTCTTCTTCTCCCTCACTGTTCATGCCCTTCTCAGTGTTCTTTGCACGAATCAATTTATCCTCTTCTGCCTTCTTCTGTTGTTTCTCCAGCTTCAAGAGCCTATGGTCCAATTCCCAGGTATATTTCTATAATTGCTGAATCTCATGCTAAAATTCTTGTACTAAAAGCTAAGATGGGGTAGCAGTAGCCAGTTTTGATAGCTTGTTGATTTCCTCCATTGAGACTAACTTGGTTTCATCAACTCTAGCGGTCTCTTTATGCTTAGATCTTTACGACCTTCTGGAAGAGGATTCCGATCGTTCCTCCATCATTACTCCAATGGTTGGATTCATCCTTTTGTCCTCCCATCCAGAGGGAAAAATTGTGTCTGGAAATGAGGGATAGGCGGTGCTACGGAGTTTGTAAGCCTTTCTTCCCTTGTTGTAGATCCATGCATCCTTATTATCAGGGGGAAGAGGTGGGAGGACAATTTTCTCAGCTCATCTGGTAATCATAGCAATCCTTCCTCCATATTCTTCTTCGTCAGTATCATACTCTGAAGTGGTTCTAGAAGAATTGTTAAGACATCTACAAGACCCGATAGTGCATTCGCAATCTGATTCAGAGTCTGAGTAATGGTCTAGAGCCCTGACTCTCTTTTCCTTACAATCCTTGGCATAATGACCAACTTTGTTGCACTTGAAGCACCTTAGAGACCTCTTTCCTTTGTATGCCTCCCTCTAAGAAGAGCCCTCAAAGCTCTTCTTTTCTTTCTTCTCTCACCCATCCTTCCGTTCTTTTTTGTGATGTCGCTTATGAAATGAAGGCTTTCTTTTTTAGAACTTCTTCTCCATGTTTCTCCTGGATGGGGATCGCTCGAAATAATCCATGCCAAATTGCCTATAGATATCCCTTCCGACCATGAAAGCCCTTTTTTCTCCTTCATCGATGTGCTTCTGAGTGCATTGCTCGATTAACAAGTCATCTACTAAAGAGAACAAGCGACCATAAGTTAGGATGTCCATGTTAATGTCCTTGAGTTTGACACAAACCAGGTCACCCAAGCCATGGGGAAGACTAGAGAGGAATTTTTCTTTCCAGAACTCCTTCTGGCTGTCTCCTACCTGAAACACCCTTTCTAAGAAAGCCTTCTTGTACTAGTCATAGTTGTCAAGCTTCCTGATTCGAAGTCCTAGCAGAGCCACCCTGTGCTTTCGCTGAGTATCTTTTGTCGGGCTGCAAAAATGATTTCGAATCATTGCTAACAAACTCTCGACTGCATTTGGGACCTCATTTTGTTACCACTGGATAACCATCATCACTGTAGCGGACGAAAGCCTATATCATCTGCTTAGCAACTTTTGGGAGTTGATCCCACCAATGGAGAAGGGTTCCCATGAACCGTTCGATGATGAGGGAGAAAGCCTAAAGCTAGGTCTTTCCCCCGAGGATGTAAGAATTCATTGTTACAGTCATCATTAATATCATTCGGTTTACTTGCTCGTGATTCTGTCCATCAATGGACCATGGGTAGACGGTTTTATCGTTAAATCCTCCTTGAAAAATAATGGGGTCTTCATAGGATAGATCTATCGAGGCTGATCTCTTCATTCTCTTTCTGTTAAGAGCATCAATTCTTCTTGGGGGATTTATACTTCTCGGGCCTTTACATGACCTGATGTTTTCCTCATACTCTGGCGAAATATGCTGGATCTCGCTTAGATCCGAGAACGTGCCTAACGATTTGCTGAGAGTGTCATTATCATCATCATCAAAACTATATTCATCAGAGTAGTCATCTGCATGCATCATGCCAACTCTCTTAGAAGGCATGCCAGTTATGATCTCTATTCCTTCCACCCCTTGAACTCCTTCACAATTTTCAGACAAGCTTAGCGAGGCTTCTTCTTGCTTCACAGTGACTATCCTTTGTTGGGTAGAGTCGTAATGATCCAAAAGCTTTAGCGACTCAGGATTTACCAGATGATCTGCAACAACCCTTGGGTTATCCAGAGTTTGTCTAATTGCACGAAGCTCTCTGAAAACATCAGGACCTAGCTTCTGGTTGATTTCTTTCAGTGCTACAAACGTCCAGTTTAACTAATGATGGACGAGATCATTTATTCTTGATGGGGCTGCATTCTTCATTATCAGTGGAGCTGAAATGAAATTCAAATCTCCATCTACTTTGATAGCACAGAAAGGTGGAAAAGTAGATACTTCGAGCTCCTGTCCTTCCAAAGAAACCCAAGCGGGCTTCTCTCCGATGTATCTCCCAAAAACAGAGTATAGCAGCGAGACCTTCAGACCTGTCTGGGCTCTAGTGGAGAGCCAATCGTCTCTGATCTAGATTTTAGTATCCCTTCTGAACTCATATAGCCATCTCTCTCTCCTAGCATCAGCTAGGTAGTCTTCGTGTTCCTTTCGGAAACATTCCTCAACTTCTACCGGAGGGTGCCTCTTCATCATTCCACAAGATAGACGATGCAGATTAAACTCTTCCCAGTTGACCCCAACATAAGATGAAGCGACTGACGTTGAAGCTCTCAACATAGTCTCAGATCTTCCAAGGGTCGGGTTTTGAGGAAAATATGGGTACGGTGAAACTCCCATCGTCAAAGCTCTGGAAGCTCCATCGTCTTCTTCAAAATGCAACATTGTATTCCCGTCTGGGTCAATCACAGTGCATGACTTCTGGAGGATTCTCGAACCACTTCCTGCCTCTAGACGAATGGGTCCAAGAGTCCATGACTTTGGAATATAGATATCTTCAGTCTTTAGCTTTATAGGCATCAAGACTCGTCCCTTTTGGTCTCCTTAGAGAAAAAGGCCATGAAATGATGGATTCTGCAAAACTAGTACCATGGTGGTCAGGCACTTATAGCCTACCTTCCAATTGAAGCCTATGTTGACCGATCCCGAAAGCATATCGAACCCGGTAGTGCAAAGCTTCAAGCGGAGAGCTTGCTTCACATGGACCTCCATCAGAGATATATAGAGGTTAAGCTTGATGAAGAAGGTGACCCGTCCCTTATCCAGTGGTGCCTAAACAGCTCCTATTAAGGCATTGTCAAAAACGTTGTGATGACAATCCAACAGACAGATTATGATTGCCGTATTCAAGTTTTCTCGAACTAGAGGGGTGACTTGAACCTCGAGCATCCGATATGAACATATCGATATCCCTTTATCAGGGCTCTTCACATTTTCTTCTCGTCCAATATGGACATAGACATGGTGGTGTCTGCATTCTGTGTAACCTCGGACACTCCTTCCATCTCAATGTGACTAGAGGTTCGTCTGCTCAAGAACTGCACACTATCTTGTAGTCTTTAGAAAGGTCTTGGCTAGAATACTTTCCTTGCAAGCTTAGGACTATGAGAGACTAAACTCTTTGAGGATGAAGTGGACGAGTCTGATTCCCAACCATCATTGTGACTGGTTGTAGCCACTCCAAGCACTCTTGCGCATTGTTCTACTAAATCTGGCCCCCATAAGGGGACTACTTCAGCTTAGTCAGCCCGGATCAATATAGTTGTTCGGACTCGACGAGACAGCTCGGCACAACAAATCAGTATAGAAGGTTAACTCAGTCTAGTAAGGCTGAACACTAAAACCAAGCAGTAAAGGTCAAAGGAGGGGTCAATAAATGTCATTTAAAAAACAAGTCGGCCAAGCAAGTTAACTTAACACTATGTAACATGTCGGATCAGCATGACTAGCTAGCTTGGAACAATAGACCAATATAGGAGACTAACTTGGCATGACAATTTGATTTGAGATGTGGGCCAAAGTTAAGCAATAAAGGCCGAAGCACACCATAAAGCAAACAAGGCAAGATAAAACCAACTCAAAGAATCTTTCTCGAGATACTCACCATAGATCCCACTAGAAAACCAATCCCAAGATTTTAGTGGATAATCAAGCAAAAGAATATCCACAACAGCTAAGGGCTCACAAGGCGATTATAGAAAAATGATCTCCCTCCTATATAAAAGGATGAGGCATAATTCTACAAAGGTATGAAGAAAAACCATAAAACAACTTTCATTATAAGAAAAACTATGACTTTAGCGTCGGAGGGACTTAGGCTGGCACCACATAGATGACCTTTCTCAAGTTCTAGGAGCTTGGAGACTTGGTTGGCTGTGCGATCATCTGATGAGCATATTCAAGCCATTCGGAACTAGGGATGATTTCGGATGACCATCATGAATCCCATAACCATCACGAGAAAAAAGGTGTGACATAGAGAGGCAAGGGTTGTATCACCTAAAATTGCTCGTGTAACCAAAACACCCTGGGTAGAGGAGTGATCAACTACTTCTACCAATGGGGAACCTCGAGAGGATCTTGGGTCGCACCCAATATAAGTCACCATGGTACTAATTGGCTTCAATATTTGGCGAGTGTTGATGGATGCAGAAAACTTAATTAATGTGCTAAACATATTGGCATTTAAGCAAATGAAGGTCAAACAAGACAAACTATGGCCTATGGGGTCAACAGTGTTAGAAATATGTGTCCTAACAAAGCCATTCACATAAAATATAAACATGATTAATTAATTATTTAATTAATAATAATTAATATTTTATCATCACATGAATTTGTTTATTTATATGGGTAATTATTTGATCTCATGAGATGAGATAGGTGGTCCTCAGGTAACATAATAGGATGTCAGACACATTGGAATGTGTGGAGAGATTTGATTATCCAATTCTTGTAGACCTGAAAGTTTACAGCTATGGGTGATGCTGGACACATCACTTATAGGGCTGCTATATGTAAAGCTGCCATATGATGGAGTGATATAATCTCAGTCATTAGAGTGAGACTCTAAGCTTGCATGTGGGTTCATTATATAAATGCATTAAAGGGATCTATTATGAACACACTTAGTAAAACATCACTGTCAGGATAAGTATAGTTCATATTTATAGACTCGTCCTTTAACTTGAGGGGTTTGTATTTCTCTAAGTTGTCATATTATTTATTTTGAGCTACCAACCAATGATGCCTAATTGGAAGCTATATCATGGGTAGTTTGGATAGCCTACATGGTACTTGAGAGGATTCAAATGCCCAACAAGGAATCCACTACTCTTAAGTAGGAGAATATTCAATTTATGAAATACATGATTTAATTGGACATGAAAATTTGGCGCTAGTGGTTCTTGATAAAGTGTTTGTCAAATGCTTTCAAAATTATATTATAATAGATATATTTAATTTTGAAAAAGGATTTTAAATCTCAAATTGATTTTCTTAATAAATCAATTTAATTTGTTAAGTTCTTAATAAATATTTTTAAATGTCAAAATGATTTGTTAAGTTCCTAATGATAATTTTTTAATGACCAAAGGGGTTAGACATTGATTATTTTATCATCTTGAAGGTCATTAAGGAATATTGTATAGTGGAATAACATATTTGTGAAATATCTGTAAAGAATAATTTCATTGTTATTTTTTAATCTTTGGGAGGTCAGTTGGAATATGTAACAGGGATTAATAAAAGATAGAATGTTCTTAATGCAGATTGACTTAATTAAGGATACCAGGCCCTACAACCCAAGGATAAGAATCTCATAATGATCCCACACCCCTTAGGGTTACTTTGACTTCTCAAAAATTCTATAAATAGAGCTACCCACATTCAAGATGAGCCCTATAACTTTTTTGAGGTTGGGAGAAGCACAAAGAATTCTAGAGCAGGTGTAGATGCTTTAGAGACCGAGTTAGACCATCATCTTGTGCTCAGTTTATCCATTGAAGTATTCTTTTTAATCTTTCTTGATTATATCATAGTATTTCATATGGTGATCATGGGTAAAATAATGTTTATGATCTGTATTTTTATGAAAGTCAATAAAAAATTAAAGTTTTTCAAAGAATCGAAACAACAACTAATTCCAATGATCAATAAAAAAAACAAGATCAATTACCTCTTTGGAATGGTGAATATAAAGAATCATTATTGAAACCTAGTGAATTAGTGAGATTGGATGAATCGATTGAACCTAAAAGACGTAAACGACTCTATAGGGATCCAAATTACAATTATAGTTTTGATTTTATATATTTCTCGTAGAAGGAACTAGAATTAAATGAAAGAAATAACCCGTAATTGTATATAATGTTGAAGGTTATCCATAAATTTATGAGAAAACTATGAGATCTCAAGATACAATTTTCTGGAAGGAAGCTATAGATGATGAAATGGACTTCATAATGGGTAACAAAACTTGAAAATTATTTGATTTACCTTTAGGTTCTAAAGCAATAGTTTGTAAGTGAATCTTCAAAAAAAAATTAAGAATAAATGAAGCTAAAAGGTATAGACAAAATAAATGAATAGATTTCTTTAATACCTATGCACCGATAGTTAGGATATTTACAATAAGAACCTTGATTTCTTTGCATCTATTCATAAATTAGAAATACATTAAATGGATGTTAAAACTGCATTTTTTTAATGGTGATTTAGAAGAGAATGTATATATGGATCTAACCAAGAGATTTGTTGCTCCAAGAAGAGAACATAAAGTTTGCAAATTAGTTAAATCCTTTTATGGTTTAAAACAATAAGTATCTAAGAAATGGCATGAGAAATTTGATAACATGATTTTATCATTTAGTTTAAAGTTTAACGAATTTGATAAATGTGTAATTCTAAATTTTCTCAAAATAAATGTGTGCTTATATATCTATATGTTGATGATATACTAATTTTTGGAACTAGCATTGATAGCACCATTAGGATTAGATAATTTTTGTCTGCTCATTTTGATATGGAAGATATATTAACAGCAAATGTCATATTAGGGATAAAAATTCTGAAATTTGATAATGGGTATACTTTAATTCAGCCTCATTATATTGAGTGATCTTATATAAGTCCAATCATTTTGACTTTATACCTGTATCTACACCTTATGATCCTAATATGAAACTGACCTATAATAAAGGAAGGGTAGTATTACGAAAGGAATATGAAAATATTATTAGTAGTTTGATGTATGTCATGCATTGGACTAGACCCAATATTGTATATGCTGTGAGTAAACTAAGTAGATATCAAGTATACCTAATTTAATGCATTGAAATGCTACTTATAGATTTCTTAAACGTATTAGGAAAATTAAGCATAATGGATTAAACTATGTTAGGTATCTTCCTATTTTAAAAGGATATTGTGATGCTAGTTGGAATTCCAAACTAGAGGATTTAATATCCATGAGTGGCTAGATATACACTGTAACACCCTACATTGCATTTAAAGGGTAAAATGTAATTTAATACATGTACAAGAAAAATTGTCATTACGCATATTTAAGACAGACCTTAGAGTGGTTTAGGGATCATTTGGACTAAGAAGTATAAAACCCAAGTTGGACCATGAACTTGTCAAGTTCCAAAGTTTTCTCAAGTACATAATTAGGGTCACTTTACAAGTAAACATTTATCAATCCCAAGATAATTTGAGTACGAACCATACATCATTAGAAAGATCTTCGAGTCCACTTTCCAACTCCTTAAACGGCACACAATTTTGAGTTTTCTAAAAAGAGTTATGCTTATTTTTCTATGGAGGGTCAGTGATGAATTTTCTAGAATAAGGGTGATCCATTGATAATCACAAGAATGATCACGGGCGTGATCCTTCTCTTGTGATCGATCACATGAGAACGAGCTAAGCTCTTGGGTGTTTTTTGAGAGGCCCATGATTGATTGTGGATCTCATGATCGATCACGCCTAAGAATTATTGAAAGTTCTGAGAGATTCCATTTTTTGTCATTTTCGATGTGGCTTTATATCTTGTCTTGGATGAGCTATAACTCCTCTAAACCCCCATTTAGGTTAGATAGTACAAAAATAATAAAGGTTAAAGGTATTATAGAAGCATTGAAGAGGAAGAGGGAGTTCTTCCCCAATTTGGTAAATTTCACTCTCAACTCTAAAAATCTACTAGGATAGCTTGTCTTCTCTCTATATTTTCATGTTTTTATCTAATTTATACTAGTTCTACATCATTTTACAGAGGATAAAGTTAAAAGAAAGGAGGTTGTGAGAGACTTTGAAGCTTGAACAAGGAAGAAGACTAAGAATAGTGAGTTCATACATGATGTGCTACTCCCTTTGATCTCCTTTTGTTTTCTTCTTGGCTAATCTTCAATTTGGTTTGGTATTTTGATTTCTCTATCACTTGATTGTTAAGTCTTTTAAGTTTAGTAAGTTTATACCACTTGATTACTAAATCTATGAGATTTTTGTCAGTTTTCATACATGAAATGCTACTCCTTTGAGTTCTGGTCTTTATATTCATTTGAAATCCTTAGTTTGGATGAGATTATAGTTTTGTTTCATCTTGTTTGCCTTGTTTTTAAAAGTTTGGTAAGTTTCCTTTATCCAAACACTAAATCTATAGAGTATTAGTGAATTTTCAAGTCGATTGTTCTATTCTTTCTATTTTTATACACTTTCCTTCATTTTTATTGTCATTTTAGGTGAGATGACAAATTTTCATTACTTCTTACTAAATCTATATGAGTTTGGTGATTTCAATTATTGCATAATGTGATTTCTTCCATTATGCCTTGGTAGAAATCTTGTTTACATAAAATTATAGATTCTATGTGTGTATGGTTAAATCTACTCTGATTTAAGCATGTTTTAGCTAAGATTTAATCATTTTGTTTTGCTACCATCATAAATTCATTGAAATCCTAAGTTTCTTTTTATGATTAAATGTAAGAAAATTGAATCCTTGTAAAATTTAAAGGGAAAATGATTTCTATT
>JAOXJP010018053.1:0-31744 GCA_025762735.1 Platanus orientalis | reverse complement strand
GATATAATAGAATGAGTCAAAAAAAAAAAAACGAGAATCGGGAGTCAGAATCAAAGAAGCTACTTTTTTCACCTCCCAAAATTCCACTCCCAAACCGATTTTGGGAGTGGAATCCGGGAAGAGAATGCCAAGTTACCAAACGCCATATTCACCTAGTTTGGAATCTTGGGAGCGAAAGCAACGAGAATGCATTCTCGGGAGAGTTACCAACGCAGGCTTACTTTCTAGATGACGCTGATTCCTCCTTTCGAACACTGCCATATAAGTTTTGTGATGCCAATTAGTATAATAGAACCTCTATGAATTTTGATGGGTAGAATGTGGTTGTGTTCATTACCTCAGTTACCATACATGTATAGTTCTTATAGTATAGTACTTGTTAATTGCCATACATAACCAGAATATCAGCATGCATGGTCTATATTTAAGGTTGTAGGACTTCAATCAATGTGTCTCATCTGAGTTTTCTTGGTCAAAAGCTTCTGTGACTGAAGGATTGTAGCCATTCTCTTGGTAAAACTTTTTTTTTCTTCCTTTTATTTTTGTTCTGGTTTTTTTTGATGAGGTTGTTGTCATCATTTGATTGACTTTTGACCCGAGTTCAGCTAATAAAGGTCCATTAATTAATGGGTCCAACCCTTAGCATGCATATCTTCTGTGTTTAGATTCCCTTTGTAGATGGTATTTTACATTCTGTAAGACTAATAGATTTTATCAAACTGGTTGTGATTGGCTATAAGAGATATTAATTGAAACATACTGTTTAAGAATATCGTCACCTACTAAAATAAAGAATGTTGTCAATGCAGAGAATAAAACAGTTGTTAATGCCACTGGAGTTGCTGAAGCCATACCGAGCCCGAGCATACACGACCTGCAAATTTATGGGATTGTTGTGACCATTCTCTTATGTTTTATTGTGTTTGGTGGCGTGAAAATGATCAATCGGGTTGCACCTGCTTTCCTTATACCCGTTCTGTTTTCATTGTTCTGCATATTTATTGGGATCTTTTCGGCAAAGAAGGATCACCCTGCACGTGAGTTCTGCCTTCTTAATAGTCTTTGTGTCTTCCTCAGTGTGCTATTATTTCTTTGATATTGGAACCATACTTCTCATTTTTCTTATGTGGAATTTGTTGTACCATTTGGCTAAACCATAAAAATAATCCTCCGAACGCATGATATGCACGTGGTATTTGTGCATTTGAGTGATGCTAGCCCTAAGATTTTTAACTTTTTCATAAACCTATCCAGAGGTGTCTGAACTATTGCTGTCCTTCCATGAGGTGACAGAAAAAAGCTGACATTGTTTAAGAAGTATATCTTAGAGACTGATTTGCCCCAGCTTAGTTATTGGCTAAGAATAAATACTAGAATACTGGGATGTGGTGAATGATGACCTATTACTTGTTTTCGAGAAATTCCATGAGAGGGGTTCATTAGCAGAGCATGATTTCCACCTTTATTGTTCTCATTCTACGAAGATTTGTTCTGTGGAGCCTAAGGACTTTTGCCATATTAGCTTTGAGGGAATTCCTTGGAATAGTTTAATGGAGGTTCTTGATGATCTTCTCCTTGGGATATTATGAAAAAGTTTTATACTTTTGTTTTGGTGTAAACTTTAGTCCAATGCGAGTTGACGTAATTCATTAAGTTATGGAACTCCATGGAAGTGTTGCAAATTTATGGAAGTTATGGAAACATTATACATATAGAAACAATGGAGAATTATGATGAAACTTCAGGAAATCATAGATAAGCACCAATACATACCCAAGATTCATTACATAAGTAAGGCTACCATCTATAATGGTTTTAGAAAATCATTACTCTTTTGACATGTTCTTGCAAATGTTTGGAACACTAAGAGTTAGGAAATGATTAAAAAACACTACATAATAAAGCAATATCTCCGAAGTTTCAAAATCCAAAAAAGACTTTCATAATTCCATGGGAACTTTGGTGGTAGTTATGAAACATTATGGAAACAATGGAAATTTAAGGTATAACTTCAGGAATTGTTAGAATAAGCATCAATGCACACCAAGGAATCATTGCATAAGAAAGACAACCCATCTAATAGTTCAATGGAGTCGATACTTGTGTGACATACGCTGTCCCACATGTTTGGAATACTAAGAGTTAGGACATGATAAAAAACAACAGATATCAGTAAATTATATATTTATAACTCAGAAAGTAATATGAGGTAATCTTTCATCTATAAAAATCAGTAAAGAGTACATTTATAATTCAGAAGTGCAATGCTCCCAAGTGTAATCCACTTTAGCCAGCCTTTTCTTAAATTGATGACAGGTATACAAGAGAAAAGAGCTATCAAGAAACTAGAGTTCCTTATCAAAGAAAAAAAAATAAAAAGAAAGGAAGGAAAATAGGGTTCCTATTCTCACCCAAAACAATGACACTGGTTTACAACTCATAATCCAGATGTGGTGGTGGAGGAACTGGATTGAAAAAAAGAGGGATTTTAGTTGTAGGATATCTAATGAAACCGTAGCTGGAGTTGAGCGTTTCCATGGTCAAATGCACTTTGAATTTGATAAATGCATTGCTTGTGAAGTATGTGTTCGTGGACAATACTATGCTATTGCCTTTGCTTGTATTGGTCCTATTTACTCTGTTCGTTGGTTTCATAGGAATTCCTTTTGATAAAGGAGGATTGGATTTGGATTTATTATCTAAACTGTTATCTCTGTCCATAAACTACTATAATAGGATTGTTTTCAAGGGATTTCAAACGTAGGATTCATTTCATTTGGTTTAAGAATTCTACGGAACATTATGATTCCAATTCTAAATGGTAGAATTTTAACATCATTGATTGTATGGTTTTGTGGAGAATGGTCAAGAAAAACTCTTTATATGTGATGGTTCTATCATTCAATCAGATGAGCTCTTGGCATAGGTTAGTTAAATTGAACGGTTAGCTGCAGTGCCCTCAAGGGATCCATTCATCGCTATTCCTTTGGTTGATAGTTATTATGGTCAATGAATGGCTATCCTAGATTTTCTTATTGTTTATTTATTTTTTAAAAAATTAGCTATGCTGTTCAAACGACTGTTTGTCTTATTGCAATCCTTGATGCAGCTGGAATCACGGGGTTGAGCCTGAAAACATTTAAAGATAACTGGAGTTCAGATTACCAACGCACCGACAGTGCTGGGATACCTGATCCCGATGGAGCAATTTACTGGAACTTCAAGTAAGCCATGCTATATAGTGTCATATTCTGTATGCTTATTCTTTAGTTATTTCTTCAACATCTACTTTAGGCTCTGTTTGGTTTGGATTCTCATAATAGATTACAATGACTCATTCTCAATTTTATTTTCAACTTCATTAGTTGTCTTCATCTGTCTTCCATACCTCATTTCATTAATTACAATGACTCATTCTCAATTGAAAGATTTAAACCAAGGATTGTTTATATGCAAAGAGATTGGTCTGCACCACCACCAGCTAAATCCCCTGATTGAGCACTACCTCTGGTTCTGATCCAGCACTGGATCCAACTCCACTTCGAAGGCCTACTCGTGTCTGTAAACGTCTTGTTGCTTATCATTGTTTGCCACCTTGTCCTTTGCTTCATTCCTCATTCCTATTCACAGGCTGTGACTAAACCCTGTTGGCAAAAGGCAATGCAGGATGAACTTGATGTGTTCGAAATTAATCATACTTGGGATATTGATCGCTACCCTATTGGTACAAAACCCATTGATTATAACTGGGTTTATTCAGTAAAACTCAAGTGGGATGGCTCCTTAGGTCGATACAAAGCATGACCTGTTTCCTTTGGGAATTTACAAGAATATGGTACAAATTATGAAGAGACTTTTTCTACGGTTGCAAAAATGACCACAGTTTGGATACTTCTTGCAACGTCTTCTCAGAAATGGTTGCTCGTCCAAATGGATGCAAAAAAATGCCTTATTACAAGGGATCTCAAGGAAGAGGTGTATTTGAAACTTCTACTAGAAATTATTAGAAAATCTGAATATAATGTCTGTCGGTTGTGACAGTTGGTATATGACTCAAACATGCACAAAGGGCAAGGTTCAGTGTTTGGAAAGTTTTGACAGACTATTTATAAGTTTGGTTTTATCCAAAGCAAGAACAATCCATCCATTTTTTTTGAAGGAGCTCTTTTGGGATAACCGTTCATCGGGTTCACGTAGATGATATTATCATTGCTGTAATTGATATAACTAGTATTCGGAAATGCCAAATGTTACTTCATTCGTCACCCATATGAAGGATTTGGGGCAGCTCATATATTTTCTGGGATTTGAATTTCATCCTTCTCCACAAATATTGTCCTTAATCTGCGTAACTATACAAAAGAATTAATTACCTTGGCTTGATTAGAGAATTCTACTACAGTTGATACTCCTCTTGAAATTAATGTCTAAGTACAGGAAAGATGATGGTGAAATTCTTTTAGATCCAACGATTTATCGGAGACTATTAGGCATCCTGGTTCTTAACCATTACTTGACCTAATATTTCCTATGTGGTTAATCTGGTCAGTCAATATATGATTGCCAAGGCATCTTCATCTTGCTGCATGGATCATTCATTATTTACATGAAATTCCTGAATGTGGATTATTTTTCCTTGCTGGCTCTGCTCTTCAGCTCAAAGGGTATTGTGATACTGACTGGGCAGCTTGTCATGACACTTGCTGTTCTACTACTGGCTGGTGTATGTATATCATGGTAATGCATTAATGTCATGGAAATGCAAGAAATAGAAACGTGTTTCTAAATCTTCTACGGAAGCATAATATAGGGTGATGCCTTCAGCTTGCTCTGAAATTATATGGCTTTGATGAGTGCTCTTTGAATTGGGGTTCTGTCAAGAACATCCAACTCCTCTTCATTGTTCATACTGATAATATGAGTGCTATTTACATTGCTTAAAATTCTGTATTTCATGAAAGGACAAAGCATATTGAGGTTGATTGTCATTCAATATGTCAAACTTATGATGATCACACTATCAATCTTCCATATGTGTTTTCAAAGCTCCAATGTGCTGATGTAATTAACAAGGCCTTAAAACCTGTGTTCATCACTGATTTTTCGTGGAAAAATTGTTGCTGGTGGATTCCCCAACATCGATTTAAAGGGGGGGAGGGGGTGTTAATGTAATGTTTGGGATTTGGTCTATCCCAAATCGTTGGCATTCCTGTTAATCCCCTATCGGTTAGTTTTCTCTTTTTTCATTGAAAGCATTATATATAAATGAGGCTTATGAAAAGAGATATAAAAATAATAGTGATAGTCCTATCACAGTGGACGTAGGCCCAAGCCGAACATGTAAATCCTTTGTCTCTGTTCGTCTTATCTTTATTTCTTTTATTGTTTACGTTTTTTCATTCTTGATTAGGGCAGTTTACAATGGGAATTTCTTATGATGTGGTACTTAAGAAATAATTTAAACTAGGATTTAGGGAATAAGGAAATTCAATAATAAATAAAACCAAATTAAAGAGATTTAGAGAGGAAGAGAAAAGGATAATTCCGATGGAATCAGCACTACTGGATTTTTGGGAATTAACACCTACAGGCTCTTCAAAGCATTAACACCTTCAAGGACAAGGAAATCTGGCGTTAGCTTCACATCAATATGCTAGGGCCTCAAAACTGTCCTTCATTTATCATCAATATATGAATTACATGTGTTTATATAAACCTTCCATGTCCAGCCCTAATTATGACTCCTTTTACAGCACAAACCAAATTCTACCTGCATCTGATATGTCTTTAGACTTCTGAAGCCAATTCTACTATCATTAAGACCTTTTCTACTTGGTAAATTAATTCTTTCTATTGATTGTGAAACATAATGATGAGGATATCAGTCCACGTGGCAGCTTGAAGACCTACCAGCGTAGGAGCAGAGTTCCCCTCTCTTTGGATCGAGTAGGCACATTGATTGGATCCCACGTATGCCATGGATGGAACATGTTTGGAGAACTTCTAGTGCTACTTTTGTGGTTGTCTGGACCATTTTAGGGGGGCAGCATTATGTTTTTTTAAAATTTTTTTTTTTGTATCTTTATGTTTATCTAGCATATTATCATCTACATTATCTTTGTGTAGTTGATAATGTGTGACTCCATAGGTTATTAGGAGTTGGTTTATTGTTATTCATATTTACATAGGGAGCCTTTAGTTGCAAATAAATTATGATTAGGATAAGGTTGGGACTTGAGTTGTGATAGAATAAGGATTATTTTGTGAATCAAAGTTAGATTAGAATAGGGGTTTTAGTGCTGGTTGTGGGTTATATAAAGTACCCAACAACATTGTTTTTTTTTTCCCCACTCCTTTATGCAATAAAAATTTAAGTTTAAGAAGAGCCATCGGCTGTGCTGCCTTCTTCCTCAAGCTTGTGCCAAGCTTGACTGAGGTGGGTTTCCTTGGTTGTGTGGTGGGTCTTCACACATCAGGTACACTCTTTTCTTCTTCTTCCTTCTTTCCTCGCTATATGCTGTTTTTGTTTTCTGGTTTCAAAATCTCCATTAAACTGTTTCAGGAACTATTCTTTATAGCTTTCTTGAACCCTGAAAACCCTGCAACCCTTTTCCCTAACACACTATCTGTTTCCACCCCAAGAATCAGAGAGATTATTTCTTCCTGACCTGCTGACACCTCTACATGTATTTATCCACTGTTATCTTCCCTTTCTTCCACACCTCCTTCCCTGTTTTCTCATCACTACACCATCCTTATCACTCCCTTCTATCTGCGGCAGCTTTAGAAACCTTTCCCTTTTTTCTGATTTCTGTCAAAACCCAGGAGAAATCAGTCCCTGTCCTGCGGCACCTATTCCCCAGTGATCTCTGCTGTTTTCCCTAAAGAAAACCATAAACCTAAATTGCTAATACCCTTTGATATCTGCTGAAGGGTTCCCCCACCTGTTTCATACCTAAAATTTAGATCCTTACTGGTTTTTTTCCTTGCAGCAGAATCAGAAGATTGATTTTGACTGGTTCTAGGTTTGGATTTTACTATCTCCCTGATTTCAGCCCCAGGTCATCAGTTTTCTAACCCTCAGTTTCAGTCTGTTTCTGTGACCTATAATTACAGATACAGTCCCTGCTGCTCTGACCATATTATCCCACTATTATAGCCTAATTGCTGTCCAGATTACCTAGTCAGTTACCCTATTATCAGCTCACTCTGATTCTCACCTTTTTGCTGTCATAAACACCCTAGTTGTTTACCCTTGTTTCTGGCTAAACTTGAACCCATTTGGATCCATTGAAACCTTTCAACCTGTACCCTTGTTCACTGTTAGCCTGGTGTGAAAGCACATATCTGACTACTGACACACACACAAACCTGAATTATCCCTTCTTAACGAAGGTACTTTAATATTGTGCTTGTGGCCTAATTTCTAAGTCTGGATCTTGATTGGTAGCTATTACATTAAGCTTAATTTCATTTTAATTCTTTAATTTGGTTATGTTTTATGCATGTTAGAGTAGTTTCATTATTTCATTCTATTAATTGGACTTGAAGTGTGCTTGACTTGGGAGTAGGAATCTCGTTTATTTATTCACATTGTTTTGTGTAATCTCTACGGACTTTATTTACACTTGAATGTACATGCATCCTGCATCACATAAACCCTAGAATAAAATAACACCAACAAATAAAAATATAGTCATAAAAATCCAAAATACCCTTGCGTAAGGGAGATTTTGAATATTTCAAAATCCAAACGTACTTTAATTAATCCAGTGTTGAAGTTGTGGGGTAACATCTATGTAAAGGTGTACGTGTCCATCATATGTATAATTGTCATTATGTGTATTCATGGAGGGTAGTGCTGCTATTCTACTAGTAGACTCTATATAAAGATTTTTCTCATATGATTTCTGTCTAGTTTCTCTTCTTCTTTCTTCTTCTTTTCCTTTAATCTTCTACACACAACAAGTTTTAATACTAGATTTCATCTTGGTATCAAAGTGGAGATCTAAAGGAGTCTATTGCCGGAAGGAGGACTTGATTGCTGACATTAGTAAGGCCTAGGGCTGATGTCAACAACTGTACGGACTGTCAAGCCCATAATCATTTTTTGATGGGTTAAGCAAGTCTTGATTTAGGTTTTTTTATAAAATCAGTTCCCAGAAGTTTGGACAAAATCAAGATTTTTTGAAAAAATTGCATTTTCCTGTTCTTGGTATTTCGGATCATCTGAGTGACTCAAATTCTTTTGGTTGGTTCTTTCAGTCGTTTTGCATCTACTCTATTCAAGGAAGAGGCAGAAACAAGTTTTAGAATTTTTTGAAAAGTATTGAAGAGTATATGATTGTTCTCCTACCCTATAGTTGTCACCCCTCCTATTGTTGGTGATTCCTTTATGGCTTGCATCATTTTGATCGTGGACAATAGGTATCTGCCCTCATTTTATTCTCTTTAAATGTTGCTTAGTGAATTCCGAGATACATGCATTCTATTTGGGGTTATTTCTTAGCAACTTGGGTTGTGGATGTTTTATGCTTGACCCAATGTGTATAGGGGATTTGTTGTTTGCATTATCAGAGGATATGCAAAGTTGGTAGTAGTTGTTGCAAGGTCGTTTGGTGTGAAAAAAAGAAAGAAAGAAAGATCGACGACAATATTTAGTATCAGTTCAACATGTTTGACGAGGAGTCTAAGAAGATAGGAGATTTGGGTTTGTGTCGAGGGCTTATGGAAGTGGGTTACTATTAGGTATCCATGGTGGCAACCCCAGTGTGTAGATTAACACTGTTAAGCTCGATGGGATAGACTATTTGTTGTGGTCCCAATCCGTTGAGATGTATATCGCCGGGAGAGGGAAGCTTGGGTATGTTAATGGTCGTATGAAAGCGCCATTTGCCTCAGATTCTCATGCTTATGATAAGTTGGAATCTGAGAACTTGACCGTCATGTCTTGGTTACTCCACTCAATGCAACCCCATATCAATAAGGGTTTCTTATTCCTTAGGACAACTAAGGAGATATGGGTGCGAGAGCTTAGACCTATTCATAAGTAAAGAACTTTGTTTAGGTCTATTAGTTGAACCAAGAGATTGCCCATCTTTGTCAGGGGGAGGAGAGTCTTGGGAGTTCTTTTGCATTCATGCGTGGTATATGGGAAGAGTTGGACCACTATGAAACATTCAAGCGAGCCTGCCCACAAGATGGCGTGGCTTATAAAGAAATGATGGAGCAAACCTGAATCTTTGTGTTCCTGGCTGGATTGAATGCTGATTTTGTGCTGGTTTGGGTCCATATTTTGAGTAGAGATGTTCTTTTGTCCTTAAATGAGGTATATACATTTGCCCAGAGTGAGGAAAGTAAGGAAAATGTTATGCAACAATATTCTTTTGGGATCCCTGAGAGATTTTCTTTGATCTCTGCTTCAGTTCCTTAAAAAGGGGGTAAAAGTGGAAGAAACCTTGAAAATCTAGTTTTGATGACAATGAGAAGATACCCTAGAAATCTTGTCCAATTGATAAGAACCTAAAATGTAGTCACTGTGGGAAGATGAGACATTCGAAAGAACATTGGTAAGATCTTGTGGGATGTCCTGAAAAATTCAGCAAGCTTGGCCCGATGAGAGCTAATTTGGTTTCCTCATATGAGAGTGATATAGACATGAGTTATGTTCCCCTAAAGTGGTTAGTGCTGACACTGCTCCCTTAGATGATGTTTCTTCTAAGCAGATGGTTACAGTTCCCGAAGCAGAGATTAAGAGCATCCTCCGATTCATGTCCCAATTGTAGGGTCCTATGAAAGCATCTCATCCATCTACTTCATCATTTACCTCTTCTTAGTTAGGTACCCATGCCACTATTCTTCATGTTTCTTCCATCACTTCTCCATCTTGGATCATTGATTCCGGGGCCTCAGATCACATGCCAGGTCTGTCTTTCTTATTTTTCTCATACTTTGTTAGTTTTGGATGTGACAAGTTAGAGTAGCTGATTGAACATTAACTTTCATATCTGGAAAATGAAGTATTAATGTTTCACCTACTATGTCTATCTTCTGTTTTTCATGTTTCAAAGTTTGCAACGAATTTATTGTCTATTAGTCACATTACTCGTGATTTGAATTGTTCAGTCACTTCTTTCCTTCTCATTATGTTTTTTAGGATCTGGCTTTGAAGCAGAAGATTAAGAGTGTTTGTGTAGCTGGTGGCCTTTACCTTTCGTATCCGCTTCTAAATAATAAAAGTTTTGTTCATTTTGCAATTATTTACTCTGATGTTGGAGGACCTTTTATCACTTCTTCATTATTTGTCTTTCATTATTTTGTCACTTATGTTGATGATTGTTTTAGATGTACTTGGGTTTATTTGATGAAAACGAAAGGGGAAGTGGGTTCTATATTTCAAAATTTTCATAAAATGCTTCAGATCCGGTTTGAGGCATCCATCAAGGTTTTGTAGTCAGATAATGGGATGGGGGGTGGGGGGAGTACATTTCTTCTCATTTGTAAAAATATTTGGTTGATTGTGGAATTGAATGCTAAACTTCTTATGTTGGCACTCCTCAACAAAATGGAGTGGCTGAACGTAAGAATAGACATTTATTGGAAGTTACCAGAGCTCTTCTCTCTATTATAAATGCTCCAAAGACTTATTGGTTTGAGACACTCCTCATTGCAGTTTATCTTATCAATTATATGGCTTCCAGAGTTTTAGATTTCAAGACTCCGATTGCTGTTTTGTATCCAGATCACCCTTTGTTCCTAGTTCTCCTCCAAAAGGTTTTTGATGTGTTTGCTATGTCCACACACAAAAGGATGATTGAACAAAACTAGATCCTCGTGCAGTCAAATGTGTGTTTCTTGGATATCCTTTAACTTAAAAAGCCTCTTAAGTGTTATAATCCAGCCCCAGGAAAAAAGTATGTTATGATGGATGTTACATTTTTGAATTTGTGCCATTTTTTTTCTTCTTTGGCCTCTCTTTAGGAGGAGTGTTTGAATGAAAAGAGGTCTCTATGTCTTTCTTCTTTTTTGCCGCTCCTTACTTCAGTTCATCTATATACTTTTGATACACCTTCAGGTAATGGGATTGATCTACAATTGTATTGAAGGAAAAGTGATACAACCAATCTTCCACCTCCAACTGTCTCTTCGGATCTAGATAATATTCTTTTACATCCTAAATCTAATGATAATTTTCTTATTGCTCTTTGTAAAGGAAAATGGTCTTGTACTAACCATCAAATTTCTAATTGTCTCTTACCATTCACTGATCCTTCCTACACATCTTTTGTTAATTCAGTGTCTTCTGTATTTATTTCTTCTAACTTGAAAGAGGCCATTTCCCAAAGTCAGTGGAGAGATGTCCTGTGTGAAAAAATGATAGCTCTTGAAAAGAATGGGACATGAGAACTTGTTGACCCCCCAATGGGAAAGTAGCCTGTGGGGTGTAAGTGGGTCTATAAAGTCAAATACAAGGTGGATGGATTGACTGAACGTTATAAGGAAATGTTGGTTGTAAAAGGATACACACAAACATGTAGAATTGACTACCAAGAGACTTTTGCACCAGTGGCGAACGTGAACTCATTATAAGTTTCGTTATCTATTGTAGCTAATAGGAGCTGGCTACTTTGGCAGTTGAATGTGAAAATGTATTTGTCCATGGTGATCTCTAGGAGGAAGTGTATATGATGTTACCTCTAGGTTTCAAGATTCCAGACAGTAAGGGAAAGGTGTTAATGTTGAAGAAAGCTTTATATGGGCTTAAACAATTACCATGGGTCTAGTTTGAAAGATTCAATGGGAGTTTAAAAAGGGTTAGATATAGACAGTCTCAAGATGACCATACTTTGTTAAACATACATTGAAAGGTACAACTGCAATTGTTGTTTATGTGGATGATGTAGTGATCACTGAGGATGATTCAAAAGAGGTACAATGCTTGAAGTCTCATATGGGTAGTGAGTTTGAGGTGAATGATCTTGGAGTATTATACTATTTTTTGGGAATTAAAGTTCCTTGTTTAAGAAAAGGTATCTTCATTTCCCAAAGAAAATACATCTTAGTTTTGTTGATAGAGATAGGGTTACTTGGGGCTAAACCTATAGAAACTCCTATTGAAGTCATGGATTAAATGATCATGATGGAAGAACACTAACTGTTGCTGGGAGATATCAAAGACTTGTTGGGAAGCTCATATATCTTGCCGTTACAAGGCTTGATATAGCCTTTGCGGTTGGTGTAGTCAGTCAATTTATGCATGCTTTAAGAACTCCCCATCTAGAGGCTACTTATTGTATTCTGAGATGCTTAAAGTCAGTTCCAGGAAGAGGTTTATTGTTCTTCGATAATGGTCATATGAGAGTTGAGGTATATACAGATGCAGATTAGGTAGACTCGATCATAGATAGAAGATCCATTTCAGGGTATTGTTCTTTTGTAGGAGGGAACCTTGTGACATGGGGGAGTAAGAAGCATTCGGTTGTGATCAAATCTAGTGCAGAAGTACAATATCGTTTTATAGCACATGGTGTGTGCAAAGCTTTATTGTTGAAAACTTTACTCCCAAGAAATTGGGTTTGGTGTACATATTCTGATGACTCTGTATTGTGAAAACAAGGCTGCCATATCCATTTCTCATAATCCTGTGTAGCATGATTGCACTAAAAATATCGAGGGGGATTGACTCTTTATCTGTGAAAAGTTGTTGGACGGATTGATTTATACTCAATTTTTCATGACAGAACAATAGCTGGCTGATATTTTAACCAAAGGAGTAACCAACGCTTAACTTCATGATGTTATTAGCAAGTTGGGCATATATGATATTCATGCTCCAGCTTGAGGGGGAGTGTTGAAGTTGTGGGGTAACATCTATGTAAGGGTATAAGTGTCCATCATATGTATGATTATCATTATGTATATTTATAGAGGGTATTGCTGGTATTCAACTAGTAGACTCCATATAAATAAAGATTTTATACTAATGAGAGAAAATACTCTCATATGATTGCTACAGTTTCTCCTTTTCTTTCTTCTTCTTCTCCTTCCTCTAATCTTCTGCATCCAACAGGTTTAAATACTAGATTTCATCTTCTAGTTTATAGTGAAACAACCTAGATTGGTTTGCAACATTAGCTGGTCCCCATCCTACACATCTGGGACCCACTTGGAATTCAAACAAGAACCTTGGATCTAGACTTGTTCTAATCCACTATAAAAAAAAAAAAAATGATATGGTCTGTTATCAATCAAAATGAGTTTTTATTTTCTATTTTTTTTTAAATGTAAGGCGTATACAATAAAGCCACAATAACATGATAAATCAAAACTCATCATATCTTCTCTCTCCCTCAATACCATGTACTACATAGAGCTCTAAGCTGGCTTTATCATGCATGGGGTGGCCATAATATTGCTGCTTCATGTATCTGCTTTACTTGGGACCAAGTATTCATGTTATGAAAAATAGCCATCTCCTCACAAGTCAAACTCACACATTTTCTTTCAAGGTTTGATACTTCTAGCTCTAGGGCATTAGGAATGTTGATTCCGACAATGGGTATTTGGTCTCAGAATTCCAAACATTCCATGAAGTGAGTCACTTTTGCTGAAATGTTCAGAAAATATCCATGAAGAGTAGAATTCAAGAATAGAATTTTTGTGCAGAGTTGCACAAAAATATCGAAGATGTTTCGATTTTATTCAGTAGCATATTACTGATATTATCCCAAAATTAGGGAAAAAATATATTACCCTTGATTTATTTTGCATCCCCAACAGGTAGGGAACTTTCAGCAAAACTTTGTTCCCCTGATTTTTGTTTCACAACCCTAAAAAATTGGGAAATTTTAAGAAGGTCAGAGACATTTTGAATCATGATCTGACAGCAATTCAGATTGTTGGATGACTTTCAAATCCTCACTGACTACAGAGTGATGAGGCTGTGGATACCGTTGATGTAGATAGAGGTGGGGATCTCTGATATGGATGCCAACGTAAAGGAAGCCTATGAGCGGTCTGTTGAGGTTATTGTAGTTTTGGGACTGTCCTTTATCTAGGACAGGTGCATGGAACTGATTTCATTAGAAGACTAGAGGAAAGAAGCCTTAGGACAGGAAAGGAGGAAAAATAAAAGGACAAGCTAGAGGTTGGGGAAAGTGATCAGATACATACGATGTTTCCACCAGGTCTGAACCCTCTTGCTGTGGTTTTTGGAAGCATGATGGATTTATTTCAGATGATTGCACAAGGCCGGAGATCAAGAGCAGGCAGAGAGGCATCATCAAAGGGGGGGGGGGTTAAGTATGATCATAGAATGTAGGGTTTGCTTTGGTGTTGTTGCTCGGATCTGCTGGTTGTTTTCTTTCTTTCTTTTTTTGGTTGCTTGATGGTTGTTGTGTTTGTTATTGGAGGTTTGAGGGTTTCATGATGATGTTGCTGTCAGGTTGTTGGTGTTGCTTTCTTTTACTGGTTTACCTGGGCTTTTCTTGTGCCCTCAAGGTAATCATGCAATCTTTTTTCTTTGTTCTTTTTTTCTAAAATCCTTCTCTTACCAATGAAATAACTACTTCTTCCTGGCCTTAAACTTCACTCAAGCTTGCAACTGGGAGTTCTGCTGGAAATATTATACTTTGCAATTGAAAAAGCTTAGGGCTGCAACTTGGGCAGTTTGATCAGGTTTAGGGCCAACCGAAGTTTAACCTGACCCAACCTCAATTCTCAACCCTAGTGCTATTTAGTTGAGTTGGGTTGAGTTAGCTGGGGTTTGAGCTATTTCCAACATTTCCACCTAGGTATAAATCAGTGACTAGAGTTTGTAATTCTGTTAGTGTCGGCATTCTTGGTTTTCACTGTGAGAAAAACATCATATAGGGGGGGAAATCTTATAATAGATATAGGGTTGTTCAGTTACCAACAAATTTACAACTGTAAGACTAATAAGAAGAAAACACCTTTTGCTAGGAGTAATGCAAAGCACTTTGATGATCTATAAGTATCATCTTTGAAATACCTATTACATGTTCAAAGTCTCATATGTAAGCACAAATCTGAAGACAGCAATATTTATATGATAGGTTTGGTTATGTGAGGCCTCAATCCAAACAAAATCCAACCCAACCTTGTGTTTATGGTCTTTTCAACCCAACATTATGCCGAGCATGAGCAAAAGTTTGGGTTGAGCCTGATCCAAGTTGCACCCCTAAACACTTTAAAGTTTCTTATAACTGATAAGTAGAAAAAGAAAATCTAACCAAGTGTAAGGAGGTATAAGTAAGTTATTCAACAGATTACGCATTCACTCTACCAGCATGAGTTTGGTCATGGTCAGTGTCACTTGACCAAGTACCTTGAGCAGCTATTCTCATCCTAAACCTATGACCATTCTCACAAATTATGAGCTTGAAAAATTTTTGATGGGAATTTTTCTAGGATATTTTTGTTTGGAATATTGTAAGAAAATGGAATAAGAAAGAATTGTATCAGAAGTCTTAGTTTTTCCTTTGACCAGTTTATTATTTTTCAACTGTTGGATGTTCATTTCAATCTGTGTGCTGTGAAGGTAGTTATTTGAATAAATACACTTAGATAAATGCCAGTCTGTCATGTCACCCTGTTATTGACGGACGAGTTTTGAAGAATTAACTTCATGACTAACTATTAGATGCTTCATTTTTCTCAGTGCATTGGTAGGTCTCTTTTTCCCTGCCGTGACGGGAATTATGGCGGGTTCAAATCGATCTGCCTCACTAAAAGACACTCAGCGCTCAATACCAATTGGAACATTGGCTGCAACTCTCACAACTTCTTCTCTATATTTAATTTCTGTGTTATTTTTTGGAGCTGTTGCGACCAGAGATGAGCTTTTGACAGACAGGTATTAATATTGACTTTAAAAATTGGTAATCATTTCAGAGATCAAAGAAGAAAACTAATCATGGTTTTTTAACTTTTGATTCAACTATGGATGTTTCCTGCTATTGAGATTTATTTTTTCAACATTTAAGTAATTGATTTATTTATTTTCTTACTGGACCTTGTGTTATGCTTTAGTATCTAGTTTATTCATAAAATTAAAATACTTTAGTATCTGGTTCTCAAAATGACACTAGTTAACATGGTGCTGGAGGCAATTATATGTTTTTATATAACAGGGGCACTCTTTATTAAACAGACAAAGGTGGAAATCTTGGTGAGTCAACTTGGGACTTCACCAAGTTGAACCATTTTTAAAGGCTACCAAGGAAAAATAAGAGGTGACTCCAGTAGGCTTAGAAAGTTTACTAACTCAACGGTTTTTTCTCTCTCCATAAATGGACAGCTTTCTAAGTTATCATTGATTCCCTTGATTCAGGTGTAGTAATTAATATTTTACTTAACAGATATGAATCAATGAGTTTATTTCTCTTCTTAAATTTTCTATAGTTAACCTCTTAGATTCTGATTAATGATCTTAAATCCTTGACAGCTTTGTGAAGCCATCCTACTTGAGTTCTAATGCATACACCAATTTCAGAAAGAAGATAAAATTTATTAGTAAGCTGGGATTGGAGATAGAGTTGTGAATAAAGAAAAAGAAACTTGCTGGACCTTTGCTTCATTTTATGAGTAGTTATACACCTTAAAAGGTCATTTTCGGCAAATTTTGGGTGGGTGGGTATTAGTTCTTGATCTGTTATTAATCATAGAAAATATTAAAACTGATTCATTTGATCTAATAAACTCCAGAAATACCACAACAATTCTTTTGAATTCAAGATCCACTGAAATATCAACTGTTGTCACGGACCTACAACGTCCAAACAGGTACTGACGTTAGCCGTACAGACTGCTGATGTCACCATGAGCTCTGAAAAATTGCTCCACCAAGTGGAATGATGTGGATGTGAGGAGGATATGGGTTTCTGGTGTTTAATGTGTGTGTAGGAAGAAGAAGAAAAAGAGAAATCGTATGGCACAAAAATGTGAAAAATGTTACGTCTCTTACAAGTGTAGGTATTTATATTGTACACATATAATATACGATATGGTATACTTGTATAGAAAGGTCAAAACTCTCATGTACAGTTATACCTATATACATACTCTCATTTAAAAGCAAATCCCTCGACAAATGGGTATTCGCTGCTTGAGTGCATTGATTCCGGTAGGGGGAAGAGACTAGATGGGTGGTTTGTAAAGTTGATTTGGAATTATAACTCAATGGATATGAATGTGTGACATGCTTTGACAATTGATACACTTCACATATCTTCTGAAGAAACATATGAAAATAAAGTAGGAATTAAATATTTTATGGACTGAAAAGACATGTGAACCATGTAGTTATGCCACTGCAATAATCGAGTTTTATTGACTTGTACACTACTAGATTGGAAAGCAGGAAGAGATGAGGGTACTACATCAACATCAAGGAGATAAAGGCCATCGGCTTCATGACCATTGGCAATTGTTATCTTTGAATCCAGGTCCTAAAAGACACAATGTGAAGGGGGAAAAAATAATAGAACAATTTAAAACTCTAGTAAGACGATTAATGGACAACAAGTTACTAGCAAATTTTGGGACATGAAAGACAAAGGGTAAGGATAAAGTAGGAGAAACATGGACACTCCCTTTCCCAGAAATGGAGGACAGTGTTCTATCAACAACCCTAACTTTATCTTTACAAGAGCATGCCGAATATGAAGAAAATAATGAGGACAGACTTGTCATGTGGTTGGAGGCACCTGAATTATTGATCTAGGATTGAGATGGAGTAGAAGAGACATGGAGTACAGTGACATGGGTATTTGGCTGAGCTGAGGCAAAAGAGGAAGTAGAGGGAGGATATGTTGCCATGGAACCCTCTAACTGGGACATGAACCATTTGAGATACTCAAGTTATTCTTCAGGAACTGTGACCATCTGCCAGGAAGATTCACCTGGAAGAGAATTGTTAGAACTAACCGTCTTCTGAGGAAGATGACCAAAGCTTGATTCACTACCATAAGAAGAGGCTGAATTAGCCCTCATGGAGCCTGGTTTGCTGAATCTTTTCTGGCCGCCCAATAAGGTCCCAACAATTTTCCTTACTGTGTCTCATTTTTCCATAATGACTACATTTTAACTTATCTTTATCAATTGGTCCAGATCTCCAATTTGATTTCTCCTTATTATCAATACCAGATTTAAAAGGTTTCTTGAAGCCACCATTTTCTCGTTTATGAGGAGCTAGTATAGAGACCAAGGCAGATCGCTCTGAAGAGCTAGAAGAGTTATATTGATACATAACAATCCAGTGACTATCTTCACTATGGGAAAATGCATATACCCCGTCTAATGAGGGAAGCTCATCCTGACTAAGTATGTGAAGCTGCACAAGTTCAAATTCAGCATTTAACCATGCCAAGAATTCAATAATTTTTCTCCTCTCAACTCTCTTTATAAGCCATGTATCCTTCTGACATACCAGCTTAAAAGTCTCATACTGATCAAGTTCCCTCCCACATGCTTCGTAAAGCAGCAAAATAACTCTTAGGCTTCTTCTCCCCCTGGCGAAGATAGGTAATCTGTTGATTCAACTGGTACACCCAAACAAAATTCTTCACTTAAGAATTAAGTCAGAGTTGTCGAATTCCATATTTCCTTAGCTGTCCTAAAGAATAAAAAACCTTTCCTGATGTGAGGCTGCATCAAATGAAGGAGCCATGACATGATAGTCAAATTTTTAGACTCTCACTTATCATAGGCCTGACTATATGAAGAAGATGGCTCTACTATACAACCATTGATTTATACCAAAAAAAACAAAGTACAGCCATTGATGTATCTAAGCTTTCTGCGGCCTCCAATATGCATCTTAGCTGACTGAGATCACTCCAAGTAGTTAGTTCTATCTGGTTTAACTGTAGTAATCTGTGCACTGGGTTTGTCACCTTGGATACCCAATGATAACACACTACTGGATCCCCCGGATACAGTAGAAGAATTGGATTTGTACAAGAAAATGTTGAAATGTGCTAGGTTTTATAGAAGGAAGAAGGGGAGGAAGAAGAAGAAGAGTAGAGAGATAGGAAATCATATGGAGAGTTATGCAGTCTCTCCCATACATATTCTATATATTCAAAAGGAAAAGAATACATCACTACATGTGGGTATTTACAAGTATATCCATATACCATTAAAGACACATACTTTTACATATTGTATTCTAGTATATTCACATGTACATCAACACTCCCCCTCAAGCTGGTATGTACATATTGTGTATACTCAGCTTGCCAACAATCCTACTAAAACTAAGACTACATAGGCCTTTGGTGGACACATTGGCCAACTGGTCCTCAATCTTCACGAAGGGGATACATATCTGCTTGGCCTATAACTTCTCCTAGATGAAGTGTTTGTCAACCTCGATGTACTTGGTCCTATCATGTTGGACAGGATCCTGGGCAATGCTAATTGCAGCTTTATTGTCACAATACAATCACATAGGAATTTGAAAGCGGAAACCCAACTCTTTAAGAAAGCCACGAATCCATAACATCTCACAGATCTCGTGTGCCATGGCTCGAAACTCTTCTTCTGCATTTGATCTTGCTACAATTGGTTTTTTTTTGATAGGTAATTATAGGTGAAGACGGGTTTTGAACCCAAGTTTGTGCTACACCAAGTCACTAGATTACCTCCCATAAACGTGCAGTAGCCAAAAGTAGATCTTCTATAATCATTGATCCTACTAGTCTACGTTTGTAAAAGCTCCAATGTAGAGATCCTATCGTCGACCTTGCAAGAGCCCATACTTGGATTACTTGGACTCTTGTTCAAATATCTAAGAATGCGGTATACTACCTCAAGGTTCCTATTCGTAGGCGGGGGTGTGCATGGGCCGGGCCTTAGTAGGCCTAGGGCAAGCCTAGCTTTGTATATTAAGGGCTTGGGCCAAGCTAGAGTCTGGAAGAAACTCAGAAGTCGAGGCCCAAGCCCAGCCCAACTTTATTGTACGGGCATTGGGCTGGCCCAAGGCACTTTAATTTATTATACAAAATTGAAATTTTATAAAAAAAACACCATTTTTATATAAATATTTTTAAAAAATACATATTTCTATATAATGGTATTCAGGCCTTGGGCCTTGGGTTGGGCCAGGGTTGATGTAGGACGGCCTATGGCCTTAGATGTCCTACGGGTTATGGGCCCAAGAGGAATCTAAATAAGGTTTAGTTAGGTTAGAAGTCACTCCAAAAAATAGGTGTTAAACAGATTAAAGAAATAAATTCTAGAAGATTTAGTTTTTGGTTAGAACTAGGGCATCACAAAAACTAGGGTTAGGGTTCTTAGACTAGGGTGAAACTTTGTAGGATTATAGGGTTAGGAATGACGAGTTAATCCTCAGAATTTGAGTACAAATGGATTAGTAAAAGTATATAGCACAATCAAAACTCAAATCTGTCCCAAAAAATTCAGCAAAACAGAATAGTGGAAATCATCCTACTAACAATAAGGAAAGAAACAAGACAAGGAATAGAGTTCAAGAGAAACTTATCTTGTGGTCGTGAAGATGGTTTCCGATGCAACATAACTCGTAGATAGATGCTTGCTTTATGGATGGAGAAATCTAGAAAGTAGAAAAGATAAAGAAGAAGAAAACACCTAGAATCACTCCTAGGGTTTGGGAATAACTTAACCAAACAATGTAGCAACCAATATTCAATATTCATTCATTCATTGCCCCAAAATTGGAGTTATAAGAACTATTTATATGTTCCAATAGGTGGGCTGTCCAACCCTATTGGACTTATTTACAAAACTGTCCCTGCACAGAAAAATGTGCAAAAACCCTCTATAACTCTACCAACTTGACCAAAACCTATGAAACTTTAATACCCTCTAAAAGAAGACTCAAATAAGAAAACATAATGATTAGAGACCCACTTCTAATAAGTAAATATTACAAAAATACCTTTGACTGCATAAAAATCCATTTAAAGTGTAAACAATAAAAAGACAAATAAAATTACTGATCTCAAATGAGATCCCAAGACCCATGATCATGTCATATCAATGCTTGTTGATTAACCATCTTTCTCCTAGAATAGGTCTTTAAATGTTGTTTAGGATCCCCTTCAATTCTCCTCGGCTTGAAAGAACTCGACCCCGACGAATTAAAGGCATGGTATTCCTTTACATATCTGGATTAAGCCGCTGAAATTCCATGGTTGAGATCCAAGTGCACTCCGACAACGGATGACCTTTCCATTTCACAAGGAATTTTTGATAACCACCACTAGCAGTAGAAATCAGCTTTTCATCTATAACATCTCCAATAACATCATAAGTTGTAGGCATCATAGTAGAAGCACTATCATGGTGGCCTTGATAAATTGTGAGATCCTCTACCTTAAATATAGGATTGATAACCATGTCATTTGGAAGCTCTGGAATGTAGACATTAGAACTAATCTCTTGAGAATCTTGAAAAGGCCTGCACCTTTGGTGTGGAGCTTCCTATGAGTTTCCTTAGGGAATCGTTCAAGTTTATATGCACCATAACCATATCACCCTGTTGGAAATTAACCAAGTGACGATGTTGATCAGCCTTAGATTTATAAGCGTCATTGCTAAGAGAAATTCTCTTACACACATCACTATGTATATCGCATATATGGCTAGCAAATTCCTCTGTTTCAATGTTGGTTTGTGCATCAAGTGGTAAAGAAATAAGGTCGATAGGTCTCTGGGGCTGCATGCCTGTAACCACCTTAAAAGGACTCCTCTTTATAGATCTGTTCACTGAACTGTTATAAGAAAATTCAGTCATGGGCAAGATTAAATCCCATTTGGAAGCATGATCACCAACTACGCGTCTCAGCAAATATCCTAACCTCCTGTTAACCACTTCAGTCTGGCCATATGTTTGAGGATGGAATGATGAAGAGAACTTCAACTTGGTGTTTAACATCTTCCAAGGAGTCTTCTAAAAATAGCTCATAAATTTTGCATCCCTATCAGACACAATAGTCAAATGAAGCCCATGAAGTTGTGCGACCTCCCTAAAAAGAATTGTAGCCACATGTGAAGCATCTGATGTCTTACTACACGGGAAAAAACGTGTCATCTTTGAAAACTGATCTACCACCACATAAATAGAATCATGACTTATAGTCTTTGGTAAACCGAGCACAAAATCCATAGAATGGTCTTAGCAAGGTTCATGTGGAATAGGTAGTGGTGTATAAAGCCTAATATTTTTCCTTTGTCCCTTTGCCACCTTATATATACGGCACTGTTTAATAATTCGAGTGACGGCTGCCTTTAAACTAGACCAATAAAACATGTCCTCTACCTTAGCAATTGTCTTGTCACACCCAAAGTGACCTGCTGCACCTCCTGCATGCAACTCCCAAACTGCTGAATCTCTCAAGTGTCAGGAAGACAAAGGCATGCATCTTAAATGAGCTAGCCGTCATGTAATGAAAATAAAGGATAATTGGCATGTTGTCCTTCTACTAGACCAGCATAAATGATTCCAAAAGCCTTGTAAGAAGAATAATCTCTCTTTAGTTGATCGAACCCAGTAATCTTTACTAACATGGAGTTTAATATATAGATAATGCAACTAAGTGCATCTGCTGCCTCATTAACAACATCAGCTTAATGTTTGAGAACAAATGTTGTTGTCTTGAAGAAACGCCACCCACTTCCCATGACAATGGCTCAGCGGTTTTTTTTTTCCTTCATGGATTTGGATATCTAAGTGCCTGATGATCTGAATATAAGACGAATTCCTTGGACACTAAATACTGCCTTCAATGGTGAAGGACTTGAACAACTGTATAAAGCTTTTGTTATATGTAGAAAACTTTTTTTTTTTTCATTTCGCTTCTCACTGTGGTAAGCAATAGGATGACCTTCTTG
Organism: Platanus orientalis; assembly: GCA_025762735.1. Taxonomy (NCBI): domain Eukaryota; kingdom Viridiplantae; phylum Streptophyta; class Magnoliopsida; order Proteales; family Platanaceae; genus Platanus; species Platanus orientalis. The sequence goes on along the minus strand of JAOXJP010018053.1, from coordinate 8,848 downwards.
CATATATACAACCCCAATTCTCACTTCAAAAGAATCACACGCCACTTTAGAAACCCTGGGAAAGTTAGGTAATTGTAAAACTGATATCTCGCCAAATAATTTGAACTGAAGAAATGAACAATCAGCTCCCTGATGTGAAGAGAAGTATGTTCAACATGGTACAAGACATTGTTCACATCATCTTCATCTTCTGATTTTGGGGCATATTTATACATGGAGATTCTAATGTTTAAGATGTTGTGTGTCAGTAACCAAATTAATTTCGAAGCTTCAATGGGATTTCCTATGGAATGGGAGGGGAGAAGGAAAGAATCCATGCAATAAAGTGGGATTGGGTATATCATCCAAGGAGATAAAGGAGGCTTGTAATCTGAAAATTTTGATGGTGATTATTAGAGCTTTTCTTCTAAAGTTGCTCTAGAGATTTAGGAAAGAAAACTTGGCTCTTTGGAGAACAGGAGAAGGCTCATCCATTTTAAGATGGGGAATGGGGAGATTCTGGTGATCTTCATCCTTATATGGTATGGGTGTGGGGGACTTGGAGTTGTATGTATTGTGGTGGTGGGAGGGGGGGGGGTGTATGAAGTTTCACTATGATTTTTCTACCAATATAATAAAAAAATTTATTTTAAAGTGGGTTGTAGGGACAGAATTGTTCTTGGGAGGATGATTGCTGTCAGATGGGGTGGCTTTGTGACTTGTGCCTTATTTGTAAAGATTGGTGCCTATCAAGGGACTGGTTTTGAATTATCATTATGGAAAAGGGCAATGAAAATTTGTTTGGAGTTTATCTTCAGGATCAGATGTGGGAAGGAGTGATGGACTTGGGGAGCTTTCAAAGTGGCTAAAGATGGCTTCCATTTGTAATGATGAGGAAGATAGCAAGATTTTGAATGTTGGCTCCAAGTTGGGGATTTTTCAGTTTTCTGTTTGTGCGATGCCTTGTTGGAGGAAAAAGTGAGAGATCTCATCATGGCAACATCTTAGGGTGGTCTGTGCCTCCTAGAGTAGAAGTTGGGCTTGAACAAAATCTTGATAACCATCTCATACATAGGGGTAGCTGGATCCTTCAGTGGTGCATAGTGCATAAGAAGGGAGAGGCTGTACCTCACCTACACATACATTTTCCTGTGGCTCATTTGGTGTGGTGTTTTTGTTCTTTCACTGTTCAACATGCATTGTTATACCTCCCCACCCACCCACCCACACACATGCACGCATGCATGCATTCATTGGGTTAGATTTTTTTCCCCCTTTCAGTGTTAGGTCAAATCTTGTGGAAAGTTATCTCTTCAGCGATTTGTTGGCACACTTGGAAAGTACGCAATAAAAGTTCTTTTTTTTTTTGAAAATTGATCCTAAGAATGTGCATGGATGGGGGCCATTAAGGAATTCAAGGACATTAAATGGGAAGATTTTGACCAAAGATTGAGATATGATTCTATTGTTAATAAAATTTGTTTTTGAATATAAAATTCTTCTTTTTGTATTGGGGTATTGATGTAGGATATCACAAGCTTTGATGCCAAACTGATGTGAGGCAACCTAGGCTTGTATATCTTGCTGATGTGGGCCCAAAATTGTATAGTGGAGGCAAGAACAAAATGTAAAGTAACCAAGAATTTATAGTATGAACACCCAAACAATCTTAAACTTTGGAAGAAACTTAAAGAAAGCAATAGAGAACCTGATTAGGAGAATTTAGGTGAAATGGATGAGGAAAAGAAGGGAAGAATTAGAAAAAGAACTCTGTATTAGGGATTCTGGAATTTTTGGGCAGAACCATGAAATTACCAAAATACCTCTGCATACACATCAGAATTTTATGAAAATTTACAGGGTACTAGATAGGTTCAAACTTGATGTACATGCAAAATTCAAAGCTATTCTGATCATTAAAAGTATATAAAACAATTGATTTACCAGTCTGTAGTATTTCTTGAGAGAAAAAAACCCAAAACAGTAAGGATTTCTCCATAAAAAACAAGGGTAGAGCAGAAGAGAAGTTTGAGGGGTTTAGAAGGGGATTGAATGGGGAGAAAAACCCAAAAGAAAAGATAGAAAATAGGGCTTCTAGGCAGGGGTGATTTTTACTGTTTGAGCATCCAGAATGGTTAATAATCTTAAGAGACAAAAGAGTTCAGAATTAGGGAGTCATTCCACAAAATCTTAACAGAGAATTATAAAGGAACTTCTCAGAAGTTCTGTGGCTTCTTTTGAATTCTATCAATTTACACTCAGGGAATAACAGGGATTTTTTTTTGAGAGGTAAATAGGGAAAAAATTATTCCAAGAAAAAGCAGTCCAAAGACATCACCAAGCCGGTGAAAGCCAATAAAGAAAAGAAAAACAACAACAAACAAAAAAACCAACAAGGAAAAACAAACTACAACTCCTCACACCACAAGCAATACCACTCCGACTTCATAAAGTCATCCCTAATAGACACCCACTCAAACAGAGACTGATAAATGAAATAGATCAGCTGAGCCTCAGTCCTCTGAATGTTCTCAAAGATCCTAGCATTTCGTTCTCTCCAAGGGCCCCAACAGATGGCCCCTGAAAGGGCACACCAGATAACCTAGGGCAACCTCTCCATCTCGTTGATCCAGTAACCAAAGATTAGCTCCCGAAGGTGGTTAGGAAAAAACCACGAAACTCGAAGACAAGAGAGAAGAACCCAAAATCCTATTAGCCACGGCACAATGCATAAAAAGGTGATCCACTGATTCCTCCTTCATACACAAGACACACCTATTCGCCAAATTCCATCATCTGTTTTGCAAATGATTGAGGGTTAGAATTTTATCCAGATAAGCATTCCATATGCTTCTGTGAGTCAGAATTGTAGATGGGATATTCACCAACTCAAAATACAAAGATTTAGATTTGAAAAGGCCTTTCTTGTCCAGAACCCAATCCCAACCATCACGAAGTAAAGGAGCCGGATACAACCCCTCCAACAATTTTAGTAACCTAACCAACTCGCCAACTTCCCAATCATTTAGATTTCTACGAAATCTAGGCACCCAAATATTACTACTACAATCAAAGCAATCCACCACCAAAGCCAAATGGTCCTCCGGAAGTGAGATCAAGGTACCAAAAGTCTCTTTAAGAGGAGCCTCCCCCAGCCACTTATCCTTCCAAAATCTAATCTTATTGCCTGCATCTAGACGGAACTTGATAAACTCCCAAAAGTCATCTTTTACCAAACAAATAGATTTCCAAATACCACACCCATGCCACACACACACTTCCTTAGACTCCCATCTCGATAATTCCCTAAATCTCGCCACCACATCTTTCCTGCACAGACAATCTCTGTCAACTCCAAATCTCCAAAGCCATTTGGCCAAGAGTCTTCTATTGTGCAATCTAAGCGATCTAATCCCAAGCCCACCACAACACAATGACCTACAAATGGTATTCCAATCAACCAAGTGGTAACAATGATGATCCTTTGAGTCATTCCACAAAAAGTTCCAGGATTTCTTCTCAATTCTATTAGCCACCGCTATTGGAATGGTAAAAAGGGAGAGAAAATAATTTGCCATAACAGCCAGAGTAGACTTAATCAGCGTCAATCTCCCCCCTTTAGAAAGAAGAGTGGCTTTCCAAGAATCGAGCCTTAGAGAGATTCTCTCAACTACCGGATCCCACATCGCTTTAGATTTGAAATTTGCCCCCAAGGGCAATCCAAGATAGGAAGAAGGCAGACTCCCAATTTTACACCTCAAAATCTAAGCAAGACTCTTAATATCCTGAACATCACCAACAGGGAATAACTCGCTTTTAGCCAAATTGATCTTCAGCCCCGAAACCGCCTTAAAACAATTCAATAAACACCTTAAAAAACCTAATTGTCTGACATCCGCATCACAAAAAACCATAGTGTTGTCTGCGAATTGAAAATGGGATATCCTACACCCACTAGAGCCAACCAAAAAACCCGAGATAAACCCCACTCCACCCTTGCAGATCATTTTGCTCAAAACCTCAGACACTATGATAAAAAGGGGGACAAAGGGTCACCTTGCTTTTACCCTCTAGAGCTTCTAAAGAAACCTATTGGAGATCTATTAATAAGCCTCGAGAAATTAACCGTTCTAACACATAAGAAGATCCAACTCCTCCATTTAGCACCAAAGCCCATCCTACCCAGAATATAATCTAAGAATTCCCAATTTACGTGGCTATAAGCCTTCTCCATGTCGAGCTTACAAAGCACTCCATTGCGGCCCGACAACTTCCTATCTTCGATACACTCATTCGAAATGAGGACACAATCCAAAATTTGTCGCCCCTTAATGAAATCACCTTGAGGTTGAGCAATAATACCTTTTAAGACCAATTTGAATCTGGAAGTCAAGGTCTTGGAGATGATCTTGTAAACATTGTGGAGGAGGCTTATGAGACGGTAATCCTTTAACTCCTTAGCATAATGCTTTTTCGAGATCAGTATTATTCAAATGCTCGTAAAATTCTTTTGAGTAGTAAAACTCCTCAAAAACATTCATTAAGTCCCACTTGACAATATCCCAACACTTTTGGTAAAAGGAAATAGAGACACTATCCGGGCTGGTGATTTATCTCCACTCATGCCAACAATGACATTCCAGACTTCTTCCTCTGAGAAAGGCATCTCTATCATAACCTTCTCCACCCCTAAGATCCTATCAAACTCTATCACCTCAAGGGAAGGCCTAGAGAAATGATCTTTCTTATACAACTTCATATAGAAGGATTCCATTTCATTTCTAATTTCCTACTGATTCTGCATCCACCTCCCATTAACCGACAACCCAAAGATCCCATTGGAATTCATATGATGAGAGACAACTTTGTGAAAGAGTTTCGTATTACGATCCCCCTCCTTCAAACACTTAATCCTAGATCGTTGTCTCCAAAAGGTCTCCTCCTTAATGGCCATTAAATGGAACTCCGTTTGCAAAGATTCCCTCTCAACCCTTTCCTCATTTGACAAATTATGATCCTCTTCCTTTAAATCAAGGTCTCTAATTTTCTGTAAACAAATCCTCAAATCCGCTTTTAAAGAACCCCCCGAGCTTTTATTTTGGGTTTTCAAGCAACGCTTAAGAGATTTTAGCTTGAGGGTAAAAATCCTACTCGCATTACTAGAGAAAGACTCCCTATTCCACTCCTGCTCAACAATCTCTAAAAAGTTCGGTAACAACCACACCTCCTCAAACCAAAAAGGGGAAGACCCTCCATTGATCCTAATTAGCTCTAAAACAATAGGAGTATGATCAAAGATATGTCTAGGTAAGGCAGCATGAGAACGGTTAGGGAATAAATTTTCTCAAGCCACACAAAATAGGAAGCGGTCAATTCTACTCATGAAAGTTGGACCATGTGAATTTAGCACCTTTAAGAGGACCATCAATGAGATTTCACCTATCAATAAACAAACTCCCCTAATTTAGACATCCTTGAATCTCTACTGACATCACCTTTACACTCGTGGGTGTACCTGACCAAATTGGAATCACCACCAATACACTTAGGCAGGTCTTATCACGCTTTCAAATTGTCCAACTCCCCTAAAAATCCATCAACTTCTGACCAAAGGTTTGGGCCATAAACCCTTGAAAAAACCCACTCCTCTAAATGCCCCTTCATCCTACATCTGACCGAGATAAACCCCCTAACTCGAACTCCAAAACCTCGACCCTGTCCATATTCCAAATCAAAAGAATACCACCCAAAGAACCCCATGAAGGGAGGGCTAGCCACGAGGAAATTCTCTTCACCCAAACCTCATTCACAATCAAGTCACTCATCACTTGAATCTTGGACTCCAGTAAGCAAAAGATATTAGGTAGAACCCCATTGATACATTGATTGATAGTCACCTTCTTATCCTTATTCTCAAGACCGCGAACATTCCAAGATAAGATTTTAATATCCATAAGCATAGTATAGGGTTCCCTTACCATTCCTCACACCCCCATCACTCAGCTGACCAACTTTCCTATCGTAATTCATGCTACTCTCCAATTTTTCAACTCATTTTTTAGCCTCTTACTCTCAACAAACTTAGAACCATTGCCACTTGTCCCATTCATCCATCTCAATTCAATCAAATGAAACAATTCCATGGTTTCTTTTTTAAGACCCTTAAAGGACATACCCCCAAAGGGGCCAAAATCCCCCAATTACCCAAAACCCACTCCTACATGTGTTGCTCATTTCTCTCTAACACCCCTTCAAGTAACAGACAATTTTCTTTATTAGATAATTGCTTCGGGGTACACTCCCCAAGCAATAACTCCCCATCCATATGGTCAATTTTTGGCCCCACCTTTCTAGAATCATCCACAGCCAATGGCTCAATAGCTAGGGATCAATCCCAAAATCCCCCTAAATCAAGCCCCTGGCCGACACCAAGGGCTGATCAAGCTCCCCACATACTCCAACAGAATCTCCAGTATCCCTCAAAGCGTCATGGATAAAATTCTGACCCTTAGTAGGCAAAGTCACATTCCTGCAAAGATCAAGCGTAAAAAGCTAAGGAATGAAAATATGGATTAAAGTTAGGCTGACCTGTAATCTGTATATGATTGAAGATGGATCTGGTTGGAGTCCCTAATTTCCCACTTCCAGGAAATTGAAATTATGATACATCTTCACATTCACCATTGAGACCTCGCACTCCCCCTTTCCACCAACTGGAAACACACCCACAGGAGGATGAGAGCAAGGGTTGGAAAAATCGTCCAAGCCAAATTGGACGGGCCTAACCATCAGCCACTAAGAAGACTTTGAAGAAGAGTGAAGGTCCAGATCCTTTAGTCCCTCAATAGGAGTCGAAACACCACCGTTAGTCTCAAATAAGTCCCCCTCTCCCCTACTTCGCACGTCGCTAGCCATGACAGGAACAACATCCGTATCTTGGACAGCCTCCCTAAGAAAAACCTGGCTTGTCACCGTATCAGCCCATTTCTCCACCATCCCAACAACATTGGTCTTGAAGAGAGACTCCATAGCCTTAACCGCAGGCGACCTATCCTCAATCTTCAAAGAATTTGCAACCATCGAGCACTAGGAAGCCTCCGAAGATTAACCTCCTTGTCATGGGTCGCAGACCTCGAACCACTTACCTCCAGAACCACCATCGACAACTTCTGACCCCACCGAAAGGTTCCTGAGTTTACGCCCAACTCCCCCTTGGACTCACCTGACATCCTTGCCCTCTCACGACGATCCACATTCATCCAAACTTCACCACAGGGAATGTCTTTCCTAAACTGATGAGAGTCCCTATAGTCAATAAACTTTGAATCCGAACTCGTGAGGCTCTTGGTAGCAACCTTGGACACACCACCCATTGTGCCACCAATAGAGACTTGGGTAGAACCAGATGTGGGTTTCAAAAGAGTTGACTGGGAAGACGCCAAAAAAGATATGGTCTTGAGAGAGTTGGACTTGGGCTGGGCTGGGTCACCCACCATACATGTGGAAGTCACTGGGCCTCCATACAGTTTACCAGGCCTCTCCTTATCATTATGTGCCTCGATTGGATTACTAACAAACCCAGGCCTGGTCCTCCCCTTGACCCAAGACAGAAATGCAGGCTCCCAGGCCTCCTCCACCTGGAGAGCAACGAAAGGGTTTCAGGCCAATGAGTCATCTCCTCTCACGTCCCCTAATTTGGAAAGAAAATTGTTGATACCCCCTTTCCTTGCCTTCTGTTAACACTACCCCATTCACCCAACGAATGAGATGAACCATCCTTCATCTGCCAATCATTCGCAGCACAGCCCACTTCAACCGTAGGATCCTGTTGCACCACATCACAACCCATAGTATCAAACCCCCTCAACGTAGACTACGCCCTAATTGAATCAAACCCCATGACCCCCTTGGATTCCACCGCTACTCTTTTCCCCTTCCTTCTTGCCCATGCAAACTCAGACTTGTCAGATGACTTGCCACACTTTACCCTCCTTGATTCTACTACTCCACTGACCCCCTTTTCGAAATTCAAATCCATCTTAGTTGCCAGCCGATGCTCACCCCACCAACCGAACTTCGGTGCCGAGCCACACATCCCTTTTCCACTATTCTCTAGGAGAAAAATCTGCTTCTCGACTGTCTCCAGAGACTTGGTACCATGCAAATCATCAAAGCAATCACCTTTGATGGAAATCGTTGCTAGGAAATATTTCCCATGGTCAACAATGGCAACCTGACGAGGAATAACCCGAAGGTCCCCTTCCTCCATTTCAAGCCTCACCCACCCACCAGAGCTCTTCACATAGTAGTTTTTGGGTCCACTGATCAAAGTCCTCCACAAGTTTTACCAATCGCCTAAAAAATCTCCATACTCCAAAGGTGGAGGGGGAGACCCCTAATCTTGATCCACTATCTTCTAAAGAGGCTACCATAATTAATAGCGAACTAGTCGGGACTCTAGTTGAGGAACTTAGGAGCCCCAGGAATAGAGTCGACAGAACCCCACTCGCACAAGACGCTAGCCTCCTCAACGTTCGAGCGGAAAATTAGAGCATGGTCTGTGTCCACAGAGACCCATTCTAGGTGGAAAATCTCATTAAACATGGAGATGATACCTACATTCACCTCCTCCCAAGCAACCTCTAGACAGTTCTTAATGCACACCACCACACGGGACCAAATCTCCTCCCCTATCTCGTCCACAGGCCTACAAACATGAATTGCCCAATCCCTATCATGGTGCAACACCTCCACTTTTAGTGTTGCAAACCAAGACCGACCAACCTCCATGTCCTCCACAACCCCAAGCGGAGGGAATGCTGCTTGGGAAGGAACAGGCCCATTACCGCTTATTTGAATTGCCCCCCCC
>JAOXJP010018042.1:0-17438 GCA_025762735.1 Platanus orientalis | reverse complement strand
TCTGCTATTCTTTTAATTTGTCTCTCTGTGGAATCGACACCCCAAAGCTGTGTTACAACTACCGCGTTATTCTTTGGGCGTAACCAATTCCACACCCCCTAGGGTTACTTTGGCTTCTCAAATACTTAATATATAGAGGTACCCACATTTAGATAGGGTCCTGTAACTTTTCTGGAAGTGAGAGAAGCGTAGAGAATTCTAGAGCAGGTGTGGATGCTTTGGAGACCGGGTCAGATCATTGTCTTGTGTCTGATTTAGCCTTTGAGGTATTCTTCTTAATCTTCCTTGATTAAATCCTACTATTTCATATGGTGATCATGGAAGAAATAATGTTAATGGTCTGTATTTTTATGAAAATTAATCATTAAATAAAGTTTCAAAAAATCGAAACAACACCCTTTTGGTGGTTGGTGGTCTGGGAGTGGGTTTTGGATGATGTTCGAATTTGGTGGAGGATTGGTGGTGTGGGATCAAATGATACCTTACCCTCATCAATTAGATCTTGAATATCATGCTTTAAATGGAAACACTTGTTGAGGGTGTGCCTTAGAGTTTAATGGTATTCACAATGCTCTGCTTGGTTGTAGTGGTAGGGCAAAGGGTAGGGAGGAGGTCTTGGGTCAAGCAATTGTAGTAATCTTTTTTTGATGAGGTACTCCATGATGTATTTGTAGGAGTAAGGTAGTGGGGTGAACTTCCTTTTCTTCCTTTCTGCTCTAGGTGCACTTGGGTATTTAGTTTGGTAGAACTATTGTGTTTGAGGAGGAATGATATTCATAGCTATTGGGTAGCTGTGGGTTGTCTGTGGAGGAGTCAAAACATGACCACTGCTCTAGCTAGGAAGAGGAATCTCAATGTCTTGAACAAAATTTGCCTCTGGTTTGGTGATGGTTGCCTTCTTTGGCGTACTTTTGTGGGGACTGGTGAGGGCAAGAGGTGAATTTTGCACCAAACCTACCTTGATAGCCAACTCCACTTTTGTGCCTTTGTCGACAACCTCTGTAAAGTTACTTTGGGACGTGGTCAAGAGAATCAGCTAGTAGGTAGGACCTAATGCCTTTATAAAAGTGGATATCATGTCCTCCTTGGATATAAGTTGTTTTAGGTTGGAGGCCTTCAATCTTCATCTGTAGGCAAAGTCTCTAATATTCTCTCCCAAGACAGGTCTCATTCCTTCAATCTCTTCTCTGGTTGGTAGTAACTCTAGGTTAAACCTATAATGGTTGAGAAATGACCGTGTCAGGGCCCTCCATGTACTAATACTGTTCTTCTCTTGATTCACTAGCTACTTTCCTGCATTTTTCTCTAGGCTTTGTCCAAACATCTGGAACCAAGATCCACTCATCATGTCCCCATTAGAACATAACATTATAATACATGAGGAGGTGCATCCTAGGATAGGTTGTGCCATCATATTTCTCGACATTTGGTATTTAGAAGTTTGGTGGTAGTACGCCTCCACAGTGGATGCAAAGATCTTCGAAGTCTATGGAGATGGGGAACTCCCCCCTTTTATTAGTTTTACCTCTACTGTAAGCTTGGTTATCTGTGCACTGGTCTCATCCTTTGGAGGATCAAAACTCTCCTTCCCTTTCCTATTTGATGTAGCTGGCCCATACTACTCATCTAGGTCAGAGGCGGTCCAATATTCTAGTTGTACATAGGTGGTCATGGTTTGGAGTGGTGCCATGACATAGATGGGGCCTTGAGTGTGTGATGGGCCATAAAGCAGAGTCTGCTTGGCAACACTGGGAGGTGGTGGCAGCTTAGATACCATATCCCGGCTGTGAGTCCCCCCTTGATTCATCCGATATTTGAACATCAGCTTCTCAAACTCGGTGAGGGTAGGAATTTGAGGCTGCTCATTGATGTTGGGTTAGCTAAGGGGTGGTAGAGAGGTTTGGGGCAATGAAGAAGATTGACCAGATTTTGCTATGGATGTCCAACCATGCCGGGACATGAAGTCCCCCATTAATCGCTCTACTTCGGACTTAAACCCATTTGGGAGGGTACCTTTGGAAGTAGTCCTACTAGGAGGTGGATTTCTCGAGGATGCCTCTGGAAGGGTAAGAGGTGTAGTGCTTGTTGTATGCGGGGGTGTCGATTTGTCACCCATTGCTTTCCTCTATCATGCCTCCTTTTGCTTCTGTAGTCAAGTCTCTGGGGGAGCAATTATAGTTTGCTTAACTGAGTTGGAAGAAAAGAAGGGTGTATCGATATTATCTTGCAAGGTTCATTTACTACATTCATTCATATTTGCTAGCCAGGTGCTTTTACAAGTGCATATGTTATATAGGTGAATTCATGTCCTTTTATGAACTATAAGGTTTTTGGAAAACAAAACTTTGTACAATATATACATATCAGAAATGATTACAAAAGGAGGGGGTACTCGCCCTAATACATCAAAAACGGAATAAAGAAAACATAACCTAAAGATCAGGTCCCACTAGAGGTGGTGGAGGTGACACTGGTTCATAGCCCAAGGAAAAGATCTGCTTTCTCAGCTTATGAACCCATGACTGTATCCACTAATCTTATACAAAGGCTAAACTATTGCTACGCCTCATCTCGAGTTCCAAATCTTCATGAAAAATTTTACTGTCATTGAGCTCACTTTTCAAGGAGTGAATGAGCTCGGCTTGAGTTGTGTTCTAATGCTGAGTGCACTCATGCGAGAACTTGGCCTCCATACACAAAAGTGTCTTAACTTCTAAGGCAGCCTTGGTTTGGGCATGCAAGGCCCATTCCTCAGCTAAGTTGTCAATGCTTGCTCGTACTCTACTTGAGTATGAGAAGGCTCTGTGCGTAATGAAGATGCTGATTCGGTGTAGGACCTCTTGTTCGAAGAAGCAGATGATGCAGGGGTAGCAGGCTGTAGCAGGGGCTTATGTGAAAGCCAGTGCTCATATGTAGGTGTCATGGGCTGTGTTTTTGCAGATACTAATTGTCGGTGTCCTAAGACTCTGATATATGAGTTGTCCTATAAAACTACTAGCATATATCGTGTATGATTAGATGTGCAGTGATCAAGTTTGCATATATCTTCGAAGACCGTGGGGAAGCCAAAGAGATCTTACCGAAGTGAAAATTATTGAAGGACACGTATGGGTACATAGGGAGTGCTTTGGTGGACTCCTGTGATAACCATGTATGTGTGGTCCTTAGTAGCGAGAAGTGGGTAGCATGCTTTGTGCCACTTGAGATGCAAGGTGATCTGTTCAGGAAGCATGGCAGCTAGCACGCTCCGATAACCTAATGTGGTTATTCTATTTGGCAAGGGTCGGCTTTTGATGTGGATCTGTGTTGGAGTCAGATCTCGTGACACATAATCTAGGAAGGATGCAAGGATGGATAGATGTTCCTGCAACCAAGCTTGTAAGAAAGCCGGGTAACCATATAATCAACCTTTGGGATGTCGGGCACAATGCGAGAGACTAGAGATAGTCTCTAAAATGATCATAGGTGCAAGCGTCTTTCTCTATAGATGCTATGCTAAAATCTAGAGTAAAACCCCATTGATATGATGATGGCTATGTGATAGCAGGAGTTGTCCTATGACAACTAGAGTGAATGCTTTGAACTTGACAGGATCGGTGAAGTCACCAATTTTCTTCCAACCTTTTTCTAATAAGAGGTCGAAAGGGCAATGTAAGTGTTCTCCCATAGCTTCCTTATTGAGGGAGGCTTTAGAGATGTCCAATGCATGGAAGTTTCTGAGGTAGCTAGGCTTGTGAGTCGGGATTATGACATTAATACCGAGGCAATGTTCCCAATCTAGGAAGGATTTGAGTTCCTCGATAGTGGGTGAATGCTCTTGTTCTTTGAAGTGGAAAACCATAGATGTCGGGTCCTAGAAGGAAATGGCTGCCTCTATTAATGGCTAATCCAAGTTAATTTGGGCTAAGGCCAATGTTGCCCCTAGCCGGCTTTGATTTTTCCAAACTTCCCACTCTTCCGGGGGAAGGGCAATTAGGGTATTAGCAAACTTTATAGAGATAATGGGGTATACATCCAATTGTACAAGTTTGTGAGCCATGTGTATAAGCACAAGTATGAATACCAGGTTAGAAATGTCATTTCATAGTTGAAAACAACATTTTGCAAAAATTAAGCCTAATTCCCATATTTTGTCCCAATGCCTGATTTTAATTGAATTGAAAATCAGGCATTAAGAGCACGATTAGGCGTTGAGAGTGGTTAGAGCTTTAAATGACCCACATTTGGGTCTTTTGTCCTTTTATGTTTCAAAGTACAAATTTCAGTTATAAACAGGAGGAGAGGTCCCCACATCCTTGTTCTTTCTTTCCTTTTTGAATTTTTAACCAAAATCTTCCTTTTTCCTTTTGCTTTGATGACAATGGAGTATCGAGCCACCACTTCCCACTTTTCTCAGTGCAAGAGAAAGCTCTATGGAAGCACCCCATTGTGGATGAGGTAAGTTTTTTTATTTGATTATGAGTTTATTCTATGCTTTTGCGAATTTTCCTTTTTCTTTGAATGCTTTATTTTTGATTTAATGTTTTTGTATTTTACTTTAGATTACATTGTATTTTTAGGTTTTAAATCATTTAGATGGAATTACATTGCTTTAATTTTGATTTAGGAATGATTTAGAATGTTTTTACAAATTTTTTGGTGATTTTTGGGTTTTCCAATGCCTAAAAATCACTACCCTAAATTACAGGCGTAATGACTGATTTTTCCCTGATTTAAAAAACAAGCATTGAAAAATTAGGCGTTGGAATAAAAATCAGGCGTTAGGCCTAAGAGACAGAACTCTTATTTTTGATTTTTATGTTTTTTTGTTTGTTTTTTTATTCTTTTTGCTTCTAAAGATTGTTCTAACATGTTTTAACTTATTTCCCTTTGTAGGTTAGGGGAAAGGTAGAGAGTCAAGACTCTTGGTCAGGGGTGTTGGGCTTGTGGGCCCAGATGTGTTTGAATGTTCAGACTCGGGTGAGGGCAATGGGTTTTGGCCATTTCTTGAGCCTCCCGGTGCTGTAGGCCAACAAAGCCCTACTGATGGCCCTTGCAGAGAGGTGGTCCCCCATTACATGCACTTTCAATCTTCCAATGGGGGAGATCGGGGTGCCCCCGATTGACTTTTTCATCTCCACCGAGTTCGGAGGATTTCGACCTAGATTTGGTGGCTTGGTGCATCAGCCCATAGCCGGTGGCGTACTACAAAAGGGGTCCTTCGCTCTTGGTTTGAGAATGACTACATTTGGGCCATGGACCAAAGCATGCCAGAAGAGAAAGTGTTCTCTACTCGGGCCTTCCTGAAATACATGCTAACCTGCTCGATCTTTCGTGGGAAGAGCGACAGGGTGTACTTCTATTTGTTGTAGGCCTTAGAGGATCTGGACCTCGTGGTCATGTGGTGTTTGGGTAGGTCTGCCCTCAGGTGGATGGACTCCAACATGAGCGAGATATCGGCTAGGCAGAACCTTTATGCCTTTGTGGGATTGTGCTTCCTATGGGATGTATGATTAAATTGTTTCTTATGTTTTATTTTATTTGCTTTCTTTAAATTTATTTTTTGACATTACATCTAATTTTAATTCTTTCTCTTTTGCTGGTGTGGTGCTATGAGCACTTCCCCTCCTTGGCCCCTAGGTGGAGGGGCGAGGAGGTGCTCCACTTCCCCAGTGTGGCAAGGTGGAAGGTTGCCCATACTTATCATAAGGCCCGGAAGTCCATCTCAGCCTTCCAACGTGAGTTGGATCTCCTGAAAGCCGACCAGGTAAGTACACAATGCTTTGGTTTATTCATTTAATTTTATTTTCTTTAGCAAATCATTTTCTAAGTTCTATTGTGTCTTGTGCAAATAAAATGGTGCCCGTGGACTCGCTGGGCCTTGGGGGCGGAGGATGCCTCAGACCAGACCTTAGCTTGGGGTTGGTCTCACCAGAGGGTTGTATTAGTGGCCCTTAGTAAGGTCACCATATACCTTAGGGAGTGGTGTTGGCACCAGGTTGGGGGCGGAGCAGAGGAGTTCGTGGTCCTGCACTCACCTCCTCAAGTGATTGACATCGATGAAGTGACTAGCAGAGGGGAGGAGGGCATTAAGGCCTGGGAATTTCTGGATTAGGCTAGAGATTATCGTGAGTCATGGGTCACTCAGACTTGCGGGCCCTTGGGATGACCCATTGAGACTTTGGTAAATGTAGTTTGGTTTATTCTTGTTTTTGATAAACATTTATTTATTTATTTATTTTGTTTCTTTTAAAATTCTTGACAACATTTAACTTGTTTGATTTTAACAGGCGGTTGAGGCGCAACCTGCAGATGAGCTAGAACCTCCTATCCGGCGAGGGAGAAAGAGGCAAGTTCCACTAGCCTAGCCTGATTTGATGGGTATGATACCTAAGGTTGTGCTAGTGACTGACCTCGAGGGTGAGGCTGGTGAGGAGCTTTTTCTAGGGGTGGAGCTTCCTGAGGGTTAGGTGCCCCCAAAGGGGATGACTCAGGTATGGTTTGATTTGTTTTAAGTACATTTGAAAGTTCATGCATTCTTTTAGTGTTTTTGACAAAGCTTTGTGTAGTTATGCATGTTTCTAGGAAGTGTACCTCAGTGCCCTCCAGAAGTTGGCAAGGTGCTTTGCCCTAGTGGGGCAAAAGCACCAAGCCCACCTGATTGAGGTTGCGGCCCTAAAGGCCAATCACAGGGCTAAGGTAGAGGAGGTAATAGCATCAAAACTAATTGTTTTGTTTTTTAAACACATTATTAATTTTTAAGGGTTTTGACATGTGTATTTCCTTGTTTTGTAGTTACAGAGGTATATCCCTATCCAAGGGGACATAGGAGGTGTTGCTAAGGACACCGAGATGCCCTCTACTAAGCCCGAGGTAGGATAAACAGGGGAAGAGCAAATTGGGGGGGAGCATCCTGAGAGAGAGCAGCCCATAGGAGAGCCTGAGATCGGTGGGGAGTAGACTACGAGAGAGTCTGAGATCGGTGGAGAGCATGAGGTGTAGACAACATTGGTACCTAGTGGTGTAGATGCGGTAGCTCCTCTGTAGGTTAATGATAGTCCTCTTCTGATCGTATCGAGATGTGGTATTGTTCCACCCCGTGGTGATGATAGAGTTCAATATGGAGCTGGTCACTTATATTGGAGGAAGGGGAAGCAAAGGGTCAGGAAAGGGACAGTGGATTATGTGGGTAGTAGTTCTGATGCGTGATTGGAGATTGGACTTTTTTTCTTTTTTATTTTCTCTTCTTTATTCATTGAGGGGGTGTAATTAAACATTTTTGGTTGATGGGTTGTACATATGTTAACCCTGGATGACTTTAGACATGTTTTGAGATTTTTATTTTGTTTACTTAGAGGATGCTTGGACATTAGATTGGCTATACATTTTATTTGCTTGAGGATGGCTTTTATTCATTTTCTTTATTTCTTTCATGGTTTGGTTTATTTGTTGTTCTACTTATGGAATGTTTACGCAATCTATGCTATCACGTTTTACATATATTATGCAAAATAGGTGAGAGATATTCAAATTTAAACAAGAAGGTAAAATCTGGAAATTATCTAAAAAAATAATTTGGACTAGTTTTATAAAGTTGAACATGAATTCCTGGTTTTTTTAATCAATCATGCAAGTAATCAATTGAAATCACGGAAAACAAACCTAAAGCTAGACCTTTAAGCTAGTAAGTGTAGCCTAAATAACTCTAGCCTAAAATGAACTAAATGTGGATGCTTCTTTGAGATTCTACAAGATAATGTGTACCAGTCAAAACACCTCCCCGAATGATCGGATCATAGAGTGGTAACTGGCTTGGGTAACTCGGAATGGCCACGCTGACATAGCAGCAACTGCTCAGACGTTGTTCCCATCCTATGTGGTAATCCAATGTCAATCCATTGGTGGGTAATGACCTAGATAAGGGCTCATGAGAGTGATGTTTTGGTGTAATGTTGTGTCCTAGGACTCATTTTGTGAAAAATTGAAAATAACAGAGATGTGTTGCATACAAGTTGTTCAAGTGTGAATTTGGTCTTACAAACTAATTCAAACTGCCCTAAAGCTAAGTAAACATGTTTTCTATCCTATGCATGGCAATTTGGAGTAAATGTTTAAGATGGAGTGTTATCTTGACTAACTAATGAAGTGACCTAAATCTAATTCAAAGCAAGTAGATATGTGAGAAAGCAAGTAGATAGGTGAAAGCATATAGATATATGAGAAAACAAATAGACAGGTCCAAGTAGGTATTTGACATAGATTTAAAACTTATACATGTGGAGATTAAACATCTCTCTAGTGGAGTCACCATTTTGTGGACATCGGGGGCCCACCTTGAGGCTCGCTATTTGGTTGTGTGCATACCCCTTCTGTGCGGGGGTTGTGTGGGGCCTAGCTTGGAGTCACCACCAACTCGGGGTTCATCGATGGAGTTGGACATCGGTTCTCCTCTTTGGGGAAGAGGGGAAGTCTAGACTCAGAAGTTTAGGATTTAACTCCTGGTACTAGTTTGAATTCCTAAGATTTAGGGTAAGTTGTTTGGTTGCACTTAGGGAAGGTGTTAGGCACCCTAAATACCAGCCTTTTTAGGGTGGCTTCTCCCATTTATACGAGTTTTAATCTTATGTCTATGCCCATGCTTTGTTAAAGTTGAATTGAAAGTTTGTAGGATTTTTCTCAAGCTTGATTCCTAATTTTACTCTCAATGCTTGATTTTTTTACGCCTGATTTAATTCAGGGTAAAGATCAGGCATTTGATTATGAACAGTCCAGAAACTGTTAGTTGTTTTGTCCTATTCTAATTTTAGGAGACCCCTTATGGGTTAGGTCTTTAGAGGGATGGTGCACCCCTCTAAATGGCTTGTTGGTTAGATCCTTGGGGTTAGGTTTTAACCGTAATGGAGGGGAGAGAAAGGAAAATAATAATTATTTTTTTCTGTCTCACAGGCTTAACGCCTATTTTTTATCTCAACGCCTGAATTTTAATTCAGCATGAAAATCAGGCATTGGGGGAACTGATCAGATCAACACCTTTATGCCATCTTTTGAGGTGGTTTGGTGGGTCCCAGCACTATGGGACCCATGTTTTGGGTTAAGGGAGGTTTCCTAGGGTTACACTATGCAACCCTAGAGGTCCTAGGTACAAGCCACATGGAGATATGATCTCTCAAAGTAGGCCACATGATCATCTGTTATAGGCCTAACGCATGTATTTTGTCCTGACGCTTGAATTGTGAATTAAAATTCAGGCATTGGGTGTTAATCCAACAACAAATTTAGGTTTTTTGGGCCACCAAAGTGGGGCCTAGAGGGGTGGGGTCTCTCCTGGGTCTTTACACTGACCCTAGGGTGGACTCATACTTAGAGAATTTTTGAAAAACATGATTTTTAAACCTATGCTTAATGCTTGAAAATCATTCCAATGACTGAATTTCCTCCATCCAACGCTTGAAATTAAATTCAAGCGTTGGGACAGAAATAATGGTCCACAGAGGTGCATGTGCATAGGAGTGACTCTTAGAGGTTAGTTATGCCTTGGGGATGGGCTAGAGAAGAATCAGGGCTCCCTAGGGTGGGTCCTAGATCTCAACGCCTAATTTTTCTCCTTGCGCCTGTTTGTTCAACGCCTAATTTTAATTCCTTAAAAATCAGGCATTAGTTACTGGGAGAAAATCCAGTAGTTGGATTTCTCTATTTTGGAGCCCTTAGGGTGTTGAAAAAATTATGAAATTGTGCATTCTACTAGGACATATATATGCGAATATCATATAAAAAATTGGGCTTCAGATCATGCTTCTAAAAATCAAACAAAAATATACAAATATTTAACTAATCTAAGTCTCAAAAGACCTAGATTTCGGGGCTTGTTTGGGGGGCCATCTCGGGACCTTCCACAACCCATAAATTCATGAAATTAAATATACAAGTAGGCATGTGAATCTAGTATAACATATTAAAATTTAAGCTACAACAGGTTAATATAAAATTCACAAAAGATTCTATACTAGAGCATGCTCAGAAATGAAGGCAACTAGAGGCTTATAATCTCTACTATGTAACCTGAATTGAAATAGATTGATAGCATGATTTGGACAACATAAATACATTCTAAATGATCATATGCACATAATAAACACAAATTAGCATAGGGTTTAGGCTTACCTTGAGCACAAGTCGCCTAGGGTTTGCACTAATCCTCATTTTTCCTCTTCTTCTTCTTCCTTTCTCTTTTCTCCTTAGGGTTTTTCTTGCCAACCCTTGCTTGAATGAAATTGGGGCTATATATAGCCTTAATTTGGTTTCATGGAGGGCTAGGATTGATCCTAAGGGTTGCTAGATGGAGGGTGGAGATGCGTTTAGCAAAGGTGAGGTGGAGGGCTAACATTCAACATGGGGTGCATGGGTGACATTTGTGCTAAGGGGTTTAGACATGTGGCTTGAATGAATGAAGGGGTAGGATGAGAGTGTGTTAGTTCACTTGGATTAGTGAGGTGGACAAAAGGGTAGGTTTAGATACCATTTGATAGGTGTAGGTAAGTTGTAAGTAACAAGGTTGGGACATCAAGGTGCCTTTTGAAGGGACATGAGTGGGACCTTAGGGATGTGAAATTCAGCTCCTAGATCTAAAGGTAAGGGGTAATGGTGCACTAGGAAGATGCTCATCCAAGGGTTAGTAACTTTTTCTTAAGGTGTGAATACCTTTAATTCCATTAATGAGTTAAATACCTTAAGGCATTGTGTAATGATTATTTTTTGACTTTTTTGTATTTTCACTGCATGACCCTTTTCTGTAGCTCTTGGGCTCAGATTAGGGTGAACTTAGTGTCTGGTTTTGAAGTCTCTAACGATCCGGTCACAACGGACCAGTCGGAACCAAATTACGATAAGGGCAAGGGGTAAAATCAGGGATTTTCTGTCATGGAAAGCTCACAGATACATTTTGGAAGGGAAATGAGGTAAAATTTATCTTAGAAATTGTCTGGTGAAAGATGGCCCTTGGTTCAGGTGAACCATAGCCTTTAACCACACTGAATTACGATACTCAAGCTAAAAATTGTGCCAAAAATACCTATTCGATCATTTGGGGATTTCTTGATGGGAACTACCCCCGTATTTTATGTAGATCTTTGCTTTGAGTTGTGCTTGGAGGTTTTGAAGCTTGAGGAGTATCAAGACTACAAAAATTGACAGATTGATCATTGGGTTCCTGGGCAATTGCTAGAGGATTTACGAAGCAGAGTCATTTGTCGAGATTGGGTTTCAGTAGTTGCTTGAAGGTCAAGGGAAATGAGCTGTCAGACTTCCTCAAATATACAAGCTTGTGAAATGGTATTTCAAAGGTAGGGAGGAGACTAAATAAATGAGCCCGACCTTGCCCCATTTTGAGTTCGAGAGAATTTTTGAGAGAATTTCGTGTGTCAAATATAGACAAAAGTGCCTTATTCTGACTTGAGTGAAAAATGATGGTATGGAACATGGGGTTCTTGTAACCCAGTGAAAATTTGATACTTTGAAGGTGTAGAAATTATGAGGGTGTGGCCACTGACAGATTGGATTTCTAAGTTTGGGTGAATTCTCAAGAGACAGTTGAATGCCTAATTCTTTGCACTGATTTGCTGCTTCTTTTGGAGTAATTGAGGGAATCTGATAAGATAAGTTCCACAAAAGCTCATGTTCCTTAGACAATTTTTTTAAAGTCTCACAATTTTAGAGAGATGGACACCGACTGATCATGATTCGGACATCTGGGGAGCATGCTGGCTCGCTACAAGTGCAACGCAATTAAGATAACCTTTTAACCTTTTGGGAAAGATTTGAGATTTCACCAAGATTCAAGATATCAAAGTCCTTTTCTTAGATCTGAAGATTTGAAGCTAAGGCCAGGGCCGAGATTGGGTGATTGTCCTTTCAGGATTCAGGGATTGGATGAATCTCTGAGAGCTTTTCCAAGGGTCATTTTCAGGTTAGGGTTGACCTAAGTTGAGAGGTTGATTGTTGCCAATCTTGATGAGTGTCGACTCTGTGATAAGTTTCTCGAAGTTGGGAGAAACAAGGGTACATAGGGTCTGAAATTATACCATTCTGACAATGTGAGAGGTCTCGGGGATCCTTTGAGGGTCGATGGGTGAATTCTTGGAGGTGAAAAGGGTAAAATGATAATTTTTCACCATCAGGTTGAAAAATGTGAAAATGAGGGTCCTTTGTCTGTGATGCTTCACAACAGGAAGGCTTATATAGATGAGAGAAATTCAGTGATTTGAATGATAGATAGTGAGTTTTGGGCCTTTGAAGGCAAAATGGAAAAAATGATAATTTTTCTACCTGTGATGCTTTGCTAACGAAAGGCTTATGGAGGTTGGAAAAATTACAAACAACATGAGTGGATTCTTAAATGTGGATCCTCAAAGTCTTGTTGATGCTTTTGTGAGAGATTAGAATTTGTGTTGAAATGGTGATTTTGGGTTGTAATAAGGTGTTTTGACTGGTTCCTTGCGACTAGAGTATCTGGAAAGACTTCTTTGGGAATGTCTAACCTCTTAGAGTCCAAGTTTGTTCTTCGTAAACCATTGGTGCATAGAGTCTTGATGTCTAAATGTTGTTATGTTGTCCTTATGCTATCAAATGACCTGAGTCAAAATTTGGGTGCTAATACCTAACTTATTACATTCCTTGAAATTTAAACTGAAATCGCAATACTGAAGTAAATAAAATCTCTAATCCAAATAACTAAAATAAACAAGTATCCGGTGTTTAACTGTCTCTATCTAGATCCGTTTCTCTGCAATCTCCTCGTCACCTGTGGTGTTTGATTGGGGTAAGTTTAAGAAACTTAGCAAGAAAACAGTAAACTATGGAAATAGTAGATCAAGTCTTGGCACGATTTTAGAAACTAAACAAATACTTTTCTATTTACAATTCAATATGCATAACAATTCATTAATTAGTCTTTTACATTACTACACATTTAATAATAAAAATTGTAATTTCATGTACATAACGAAAATCAGTGATAACATATACATTTATACTTATCTAAAGAAACAGATTAGATCATATTTCATATCATAGCCACAACAGAACAAAAAATATATCTGCTATTAAACTAGAACATATAATAATTCACACTATTTAAACCCCGATGAGAAGGGTTTAGTTCACAACATTTAAACCCAATTGAGAAGGGTTATTACTACATCCTATGTGGCAAGTAGTAAGGATCTATAACAGTTTACACCGATTATACCTAGGTGAGAAGGGTTTCCTCAATAATTCCTCTTGATGGGCAAGGTAGCTTTCTAACAATACATATCATTCTCTTATAATTTCAATCAAATCATATAGTTCATAGAAGCAATATATAACAATTCTTTACATTAACTTAAGTCAAAATAACATAAGAACATGCTTGATCCAACTATGCACAATCTATTGAACATGTTTTTCAAAGCATATCAAATCTGTCCAGAACAATACTCTTGAGAATCACTAACGATAAAATGTAAAAATCAGTACCTTTCTTTACAAAATAGAATTTTAAGAACATTAAGAGTAAATTGAAGGATTATACATATAACTTGTTACAAATCAGTAAATCATTATTCCTAAAATTGTTTAGAAGATCAAAATAATTTTTAAAATAGATTTTACAATTTTAGAAATTAAATCCTCTTTTAAAACTCTTGATTTTCCATTAAAAATAGAGTTCTACATGTATTAATAATATAAAACGGATTCAAAACTGATGGTTCAACTCTTTAAAATTATATAGAATTGATGACAAGTCACTTTTAAATCATGTTCTTGTAAAATTATTTCATCTCTTTCAAAACCATATTTTAGAACTTTAGGCAAAACCAAAATCAATAAAAAACGATTCAAAATTGGTTAAAAAATGATGAAAACCTTTGCAAAATAGAATCAATGGAGTTCTAAGAACCTAAAGAATGAAAACAAAACAATACTTTAGTTGTATTTTTACAAAACATTTTTTTCTTTATAAAATAAACTTTTAAGAACTTAAAACAATTCAAATCTGGAACAAAATGATCAATTTTTTTTGTAAAACAAGATTAACAAGACTCTAGGAACCTATTGAATCAAAACAAAACAATAATTTACATGTGTTCTTACTTCTTGGTGTGCAAAAATTATTTCTAGCTTTGTTCTTCAGAAAAATTCTCAAATCATTGCAAAACCTAGCCTTTTCTCTTCTTTTATCTTCAAAATCCCTATTCCTGCAAAATTTCTTCAAAAGATCTTCTTTTTTATGAGTTTCTATGTTTTTACAGGTCTAGCAACCCTAATTCCTAATTTCGTGTTTAGGTATGTCTCTAATGAAAAATTCTTAAAATTTTGTAAAAATCGCGATTGTACAAATTTTCCGTTTTGATAATGTCATCCCGCTAGAATTTTTTTTCTAGTATAGACACTTGGTGGAAAAATGACCATAACTTTGCTTACTAAACTCGGATTCACTCATCGTTTTTTTTTGTTGGAAACTTGACTTCAAGAGCTTTCCAAAAATATGTAGCTTGATCTCTTACATTAAAATTTTTTATTGGTGTAGTTTTAAAGTTACCCTAAAATCTATTGATTAAGATGACACCAAACAGTATAGATGCTTTTTTCTGAAAATTGTAATAACTTCTTCTAGAAAACTTCAATTCACTTACCGTTTGTCGCATTGGAAATTAGACTTATAAATATTTCCAAGCATATATTATTTGTAGGGTGATTCTTACGGGATTAATATAGATTAATTTATGAAGTTGTGCTATCCATCTGGGGCAGCTTTAGAAATTGTCATGTCCTTAACCTTTTTTTTCCTTGCTTAGTTGTCTTTAACTTTTTCGTTTGGTGTCTGTTTCACTTGCCATTTGTTGTGTAAGACTCTAGACTTTCGTGCCTCTTCAAAGGTATAAGTTTCACTCACAGATTCTTTCTATATTTTTATTAGTATCCTTCTAAATTTGTATTAACATTCAAATCAACATATGTACATTTATGTGTTTTTATGTGTGTACATAACTTATGTAACATGTGTTAGCGTTATAAGTGTGACATGTGTACAATAATATTTGTGTCATGGTGTGGAGTTTTGTAAGGTGCAAGTGAATATTTAAAATAAAGATGAAACTTGATGAAATAGTTGAGAAATACAAGGCTCGACTGGTGGTTAAAGGGTTCAATGAGAAGAAAGATTTTGATTACTTCGATACCTACATGCCAGTAGCAAGGATCTCAACTATCAGGTTATTGATAGTTGTGGTTGCGATCAAAAATTTTATTATACATCAGATGGATGTAAAGATAGCCTTCCTGAATGACCAACTGGAAGGAGAGATTTACATGGATTAGCTAGAAGGATACGCCATGCTAGGATAAGAAAAGAAAGTATGCAAATTGAAAAGATCCTTATATGGATTAAAACAAGCACCTAAGTAATGACATGCCAAATTCTAGAAAACTCTCATTGGCAATGGATTCAAATCCAAGAAAGGAGACATGTGTGTCTATTCAAAGACCAATGGAGAGTCGTGTGATAATCAGTCTATATGTTGATGATATGCTCATCTTTAGAATTGATTTATCCTATGTTAAGGACACAAAGAGGTTTCTCTCATCGGTATTCGACATGAAGACCTGGGGGTTACAAAAGTTATCTTGGGAATCAAAATCATCCAAGATGATGATGGGATCAGGATTTTATAATCCAATTATATTGAGAAGATTCTTAAAAGATTTGCCATGTTCGAATGTGATCTGAGACCCACTCCCATAAAGCACAACCTCAGGTTGACAAAGAACAAGGGAGATTGTGTATCATAATACAAGTACTCACAAGTTATCAACTGCTTAATGTATGCCCTATACTACACTAGGCCAGACATTGCCTTTGCAGTAGGGATATTGAGAAAATACATGAGTGATCCAAGTAGTACGCACTGAAGTGCATTGAATTCAGTTTTGAGGTATATGAAAGGAACCACAAACTATGGACTACATTATGGCAAGTATCCTATTGTGGTTGAGGGACACAACGATGCTACCTGAAATTCAAATTTGGATGAGTCCAAATCAGTGACTACTTGCATTTATACATTTGCTGAAGGTGCTATCTCCTAGAAATCCAAAAGATAAACGTGTTTGACCCATTCCTCAATGGAGTCAGAGTTTGTAGCCCTACCATCGGCAGGAGAGGAAGTAAAATGGTTGAGAAATGTATTGGTAGACGTACTAATATGGGATAAGCTTGTGCTAGTAATAACCATTTACTATGATAATCAAGCTGCTATATTCAAAGCAGAAAGTGAAAATTACAATGGAAAAGCCATGACTGTACGCTTGAAGCACAATCATGTGAGGGGTCTTATAGTTAACGGCATTGTGATTGTATAATATGTGAAGTCCAAAGAGAATTTGGCATACCTGATATCAAAAGGCCTTAATAAGGAGTTAACCACCTCTATATCGAGGGGAAGGGGACTGATAAGCCTATAAAAGGTGTATTTGGTAGAAACCCAACCTGACTGTCCTAGGTTTAATGGGAAACCAACCTGACAGCTCTGTATGTTAATCAGGTTCAATGGGATAACAAGCAAGATAAACCAATTGTAAGCACAAATTTTCATATCAATGAAATTTGTCCCTTTCTATGGCAAACTTGTAAAAAGATTACTTACAGATGGTGTATAGTGTTCTTACAAAAGGTGGTTCCTATAGAACAATGTGCTTTTAGTCTGCAAATGTGTTCTTATAGATGATGGAGATTGAGAAATTGAGTTCTCTTAATGAGTTCTATATACCCATTTTGGGTTGTTGCATTTATATGCTCGTGATATAAACTCACTATCTGAAGTGAAAGCTGGTCACTTTTTATGAGATCCAGGCTGTCTCTAGAGTGCTCAATGAATTAGGATATAAAAATGACCTTAAACTGCTAATCTGAATGAATGAATAAAACCTTGATGTGAGGACTGTGCATGTGACAATGTTGTTTGTCAATAAAGAATAATTTAAGGCTTTGTCCACTAGGTCTTAAAAGACAACAACCTCTTGTTTACATTATGTAAAGGTTCAAGGTTGACACCACCTTTACTTATGTGCAACGACTGTAGCCATGAGGCAATGGCTCATAAAGAACTCATTCAAATATATATTGATTTGTTCACTACAATTAGAAATGAAGTCATCTTAGGTTTTTCTATAAAATGAAATGAATTATGTTATCAAGCACAAATAACTGCAAATTTGAATGGGTTCATTACAAACAATCCCGTTGTGGTGATAAAAGCTTTGGGAAACATAAATGAAATAATTTCATCACATGCAGTTGCCAAGCACAACCTAAAATATTTGACTGGGAATCAAATCCCTTGATCTTAGGGATTACAGTGACCAAGCACTCCCACTTCCCTCTTTAGAGAGATGTGTGGGAGTGGCTAGGGTTGCCGCACTCC
>JAOXJP010018031.1:0-17439 GCA_025762735.1 Platanus orientalis | reverse complement strand
GTGAATACTCTTTATTTCTTGTTTTCTTTTTATGTATTTCATTATAGTCTGCTAGAAGGATCATCTTTGGTTAGTGACGTATGCTTTAGTTATATACTGCTTTTCTTCTTTTGCTATACCAATGTTCTTGAATAAGAATCTTGAAGTTTGTCCCCATTCCAATGTCATTGATCGAATAGGTATGTTTGCTGTTTCTGTCACCTGAAGCAATTTAGTTTAGAAAGAATTATGTGCATGAGCAATTCATTTCCAGCTTTCTCTATCAACATGGAAATGACTCTATCAGCCAATGTTCTTGTTCAGGTAGGTGATGCAACCTAGAATGTTTCACCATTGATTCAATTTTTTTGAAAAATGGAACCAGCCTAATTTTCTTATTTGTTCCCGCCCCAATTTTCTTGAATCCTCTCTAATAGTAAATTTAATCTTATCTAACACTAATTTTCCCAAATTTAGCAATAATGTAAACTTAAATCCCTTACACCATTATTATTCCTAAAATGCTTTTTTGAGATCCCATCAGGCAATGACAACCTAATGGAAGAGTTTTTATTTGCATTGAACTCCTTGTGGATTAATTTTTATTGGTTTTGATTTGGTCATTGATCTTTTTGTGGTGGTGGTGCTATTTTGGTATTCTGGATTTGTTTGTTAGCTGATTTTAGCTTTAGTGCTCCTCAACTTTGAAGGTACTCCATAGCCAAAATGGGGCTGAATTTTAATAAGCTTTTTAGGCAGCAGTTTGCCAAGAAAAAGATGTGTATTATGATGGTCACTCTTGATGCAGTTGGTAAGACTACCATCTTGTAGAAGCCCAATGTTTTCCAAGAAAGAGATGCGTATTTTGATGATCGGTCTTGATGCAACTGGTAAGACTACCATCTTGTACAAGCTCAATGTTCTATCTTCCAAGAAAATGTCCCATCCGTATCTCTTGTTGATAAAGACCAAGCCTTTTATCTATGCCACTTTTTTTATGAAAATTTCCTTTGTTTTTTCCAACCAAATCCCCAAACAACATGAAAACATGACAATTCTGCAAAGGCTTTTCCCTTTATCAAGTACCCCTAATACCATCTACATGTAAGTTCACTAAACTTCTGAAAACTCACACAATGGAAAGAAAAGGGGAAGGCCAGATCCAAACTTCTCTTGTGACTTAGCAAAGGATTTATAGAAAATATATTCATAGATTTATTACCAGGTAAACAAAGCAGGTTCTAGAATATACTCTTTGGGTCTACAGGAAATGGAGGGCCTGTGGTGAGATTCTAAACTTCATCAATATCTTATTTATTTCTATCGAGTGTCAGACAATCCTTTTTCATGGATATGAATGTAAAAGACTAATAAGTAGACAGAGTATTAGTGAGCAGCCAATTCATGAAATATCAAGATAAAGAAGTGTCTTGTATGCCTTAGTGTGTTGAGTGGGAGAAATCTGATATTTTCAGGGGTTTGAATGCTTGTGTTGTGTCCAGCAGGAGCCTTGGTTTGTTGACACCAACAAGTTTGGTGTTGCAGGTGATAGCTTAAATAATGCTAGTTATTCCAAGTGTACAACATGCGGGAAAAAGAGGGACCAGGTGATATGAGTGTGTTGTGTTTCATCTCTTAGTCATATAGATAGTTCTTCTTTTTCTTTTTTTTCAAGAGTTGTGGTAAGATGGGTTAGTAGAAACATTTTAATGATATGTTTGAAACCAGCTCTGTTTATGAATACAATCTCAACCAAATTAGTTTTCCATATTTCCCTATCCATATATATTATAGCTTTGTTGTTTCAAAGAAGAACTAGATCAAAACTCCGTCTAACTTATAAGAATTGTGCTTGAGAATGTAGGTATATGATATTGGGAGAAGGTTATGCATGACCAAAGGAGAAGACTTATGTTCTTTTTTTTCTTGATGAATCTTATTCGTCATTTATAAAAATAAATAAATAAACCTAAAGGATAAGACCAAGAGACAACAAAGCAGTTCATAGAGTGCTTGAAGCTCCTTGAAGGAAAGCTTGGAGACATACCTTATTTTTTTGAGAGAGCATGTGGTTCGTGGACGTGAGCCTTATTCCCTTCTACGCCTGGTTATATGCCTACGATTTCTTCAATTTTTTTAAAGCCTTCCCCATCGAGATTCTTAAAGTTAAGTCCTTAAAATTTCATATTGGGTATATGATTTTGAGTTGTTTTAGCATAAGCCTATGATGGAGCCGACCCAAAGAATCTTTTGTTGATGGCAATCCAGGGACAGATCTATGATGTCTCACAAAGTAGGTATCAATTTATCACATGGGCTGTAACTAAGCCCTAAATTGATCCTCAAGCCACCATGATGGATGTCAATTAGCTAAAAATTGTGTTTATTCTACTATAGACAAACAGGACTTTTTTCCAACTTCCATCTGTACGGTTAAATGTTAATTAAAATTGGTCCATTTTTTTTTTTCTTTTCATTTTAGTAAACTCCATTAATGTTTAGAAGAAAGAATGCTACAGAAGTCTTTGTTGGGGTTTCATGCATAGCATAACAGAACATGCCTATCAAATTATAAAACAATGGCAACATTAGTAAATTTTCAGCAGAACACTAAAGAAAGTCAAGCAGACATTTACTAATGACATATTACTAAGACAATGGTCCTTGAGGAGAAATCATGTTGGGAACTTTTGTAATGATTTATCACAGATGTACTTGTTCATGTTCTAATGGAATTTGTACAAACGCCAAACATGAGTGTGCAAAAGCTCTCAATGCTAGGTCAGATGCTAAGGTGATGGTATTCCACAAGAAATTATGTTGTAAATATTTGAGCATGTTGTTTCTTAGTTCGAAATATATAGTTGTTTCCCTTTCTTATTATTTGGGTGGGGGCCCTAATGGAAATTAATAAACTTTCACCATTATATATTTTAAAATTAGTTTATATTCTTAAGATCAGGAAAGGCCTTTCATTTTTTTATTCTATAGTGGGAGAGGCAACGTCAATGCATGACTGCTGAAAAATGTTGCTGAGCGGGTTCAAACCCGAGATCTCTTCCCTAGAGAGGTGGTGCTACAACCACCAGGGCACTAGGGTGTTGGCTATGCTTTATTTATTTTTGTTTAACCATGAGTTACATGTATTGCATTGCTAAAAAAAGTTTTGGACTTGGAGCCAGTATTGAATTTTTTAAATTGGAATGATTTGTTATTGTACCAAACAAAATAATAACAGTGCCTATTATTCTTAGAAATGTGTAATATGCACTTGATATTATCTTTAGGGGAAAAATAGCCAAAGTTTTTTGGTCATCTTTTAGAACCAAAGTCTTAACGACAGTCTTTCGATTTCCAAGATGCATAGGCAGCTGGAGCATGTCATCATTACTTTTTTACTTGTTGAAATGGGGACAAGTGGATCCGTTGATGGGCAACCAAGATTAGTTGTCAAGGAAAGCTTTGCTCCCAAAATTTTTGAAGGATTTTGAGAAGATACGTAAGTAAGTTTCTTTATTATAATATTGTAGTAATTTAGAATAGAAGATATACCGGTTGACAGTTTTGTGGTTGCACCATCATCACTTTCTATATATTTTTCCCTTGAGTACATGTTCTTATACTCTTCTTCAGTCTCCAGTTTGTAGTGGAAATCTCAACTTTCAACAAATGGAGTGTTATTGTTATTACCTAAATTTCAGAGTACTAATTAACTGTTAAAGGAGTCTTCATTAATATTGAGATGATGGTCTTAAAGCAGCCTCTTGGTGGAGAAAACATTTTTAGGTTGTTAAAATTGGTGTCAAGATTTGATTACAAAAATATACCTCGGGCTTTGAAAGCTACTGAATTGAAATTCGCTGAATTGGAATCTGATGCAGCACAAAAGAGGGGTTGAACTTGCTTTGATACCAATTTGATACATCCCAATCGACTCTTTCACTTCTCTTGTGCCTCTTGAGTACGTCATAGAACTTTTGAATTTATGCTTGGGTTTGGAACAAACGTGTCCAGTATGTTGCAATGATTATTCTTTCCTTAAGGTTACTTGTTTTTTTTTATTAGTTATTTGTTTCCTCAACTCTATTTTTTTTCCTTGTCACCATCTTCGGCATAGTTTCTTCAACAATTTTAGTTTTCATTTTGGCTCCCCAAAAATTTGAATGTATAATTCTTAATAACCATGAACTATGCATAAACTTGTGTAATCTGCTTGGATTTAGCAATTTTGGAATCTTACTTCCCAATAGTGTCATCCTTAGAGTTTTTTTCTTTTTTTGATTTCCTTGCAAATAATTTTCTACGGTGGAGCATTCCAAGATGAGGCAGAAATTTTGTTTTTCTGTCATAAAGTTAATGCCGATATTGGAAGGGTGGGGTAGGTTTAATATGATTGATCCTAGGCAGCAGGGGTAAGGTTTTGGTCAGTTACGTAGAGTGCTTCTAAAAGATGGGGGATGGGTGAGTTCCCCATGGAGTCTGTGTTTGAGCAGCTTAAATTTGTTTGTCTAAATCTATCCTATAGGGAATGGTTGAAAAAGTTCAATTTTGAGGCTGAAAGGGACTAGGATTTGAATCTTCATGGGTCATATTAGGGAATCTTGTGCTATTTTGGGATTTGGGTACAGTAGAGGTGATGGGGTTATAGTACCATAAAAAATGGATCTGAAATTTCTCAAAATTTGTGAAAACAAGGGAGCGTGCAAGTCATTTGGTGTCTATTAGGAGTTTTATTTTGGTGAAAGGGCCGTAGCACACTTGAAAAGATTCGTCAATTACGGAGCTAAATGGAGATGATACAAGCTCAAGCCGATAGAGTCCCAGTGCTAGAGACCTAATTAGCTAAACTCGCATAAACTATTGGAATTTCGAATCCTGCAGTTCACATGCCTGATTACACAAGTTCACCTTAACAAACGTATGAGAGATGTAATGTATATAGAAGTTACACTTAAAAAACAAAATAAGTTTTTCCAAATCTTTATTATAGAAAGTGCTTCAACTTCTTTCTTTTTTTTTTTTTTTTTGGGTCCCTCCTAACAATGATCTCTTCTTAATATCTTAATTTTTTATCTTATTGTTTTACAGGTTCACATTGTTTACTTGGGGCTCAATCAATTAAAGGATCATCTCCTCACTACCAAGTATCATCTCTAACTTTTCTTCAATATTTTTGCTAGGTATTTATTTGAACTCAAGAATATTTCTTCTATTTAGAACAAACCATCTCAGAATTGTCTATTTTATTATCTTACAATAAAAAAAAAATTGAAAGGATGTCATGTTATACAGCTATAAACCCAACTTCTCAAGCTATTCTACAAGGCTCAATTCAACACAAGTTGATGCATTGGCCAATAAGAACCTAGTTTTATTAACCATGATTTTGTAAATTATTCATATATATGATGTTGTAATTAAAAACTGATGGAAAATTTTTTGCAGAGATGGAAGGGGTGATCTTGTTTAGGAGCAAGATATTGTATTTACACACGACTCGAAGCTAGGACTTCATGTGCCTAACTTTGGATCATATTAAAGAAACACCATTGCAGAAAGCTTGTGGAGATGACATAGTGATTGGAATCTTTGATACATGTCTTTAAGTTGAAGCCTCTTCTTATCTTTGATGCACCAAGTTCAACCAATGCATTTTTTCTTGTTCAAGATGGGTTTAGTTTGGTTCATATATTTATGGGAATATTGATTGACAAACTAAATGTATATAATAGTGTCCATGATCTTTTTTATTGTTGTATAAATGGATTTTTTTTCCTTAAATGCATGGCTTGGCTTCTCTTCTTATTGTCTATAATTTATCAAGTTTGTAACAGGATGGGAAAGAAGGGAAATTTGATAAAGGGGATAAATAAATAAATAAAAAGATTTCAATGGCATTTAAAAATTGTTATAAATAGTTACTTATTAATATACTAATGACATTTTACATACGTTGTTTTTAAGGAATAACTATTATGACGTCTCGATTATGGCATTGTAATAATGTCGTTAAATGGTATTGACGGTGTTTTTTATGCGTCGTAAAAACTCTGTTTAACATAATTCTACGTAAATAGAATTTTCATTTTCTGTAAGAATAGGTTGTGTTATTGAGATATATCTTTATATATAAGCGTAACTATAATGTCATACAAGTTTTTTAAAAATAATATTGCAATGGATAAAAACCGTAACTATATGTTTTTTAACTACACATAAATCGTAACAAATAAATCGTAACTAAAAGGGAACATTTTCCCATGGTTACTATAACTGTAACAATATCAATAGCGACGTCACTTATAGTTACGTTTTTTGTGACCGTAGGTAAATTTATTGTTACACTTTTTTAAGGATATTGTTACACTTTTACATGTAACAATAGAGCCTTTTGTTGTAGGATCTTCTCCTTGAGTCTTTGGTCCTTCTTGCCTTCATGTCTTGACCTTGTGAAATCATAGGACACTTACAAGACACATACCACTACCCATTTGACCATGGGATTGACATACATCAACAATCTTCCCCCTTGTCAATTCCATGGAAAACCCCAAATACACTGAGGTATACATTATCCATGATTCCCCATAACCCAGATACATGGACTCAAACCAACACAAGTTAGACAATTAACTCAATATCTTGATCTTCATATCGTGTGCTTTGAGCCAATAAGGCATGCAATCACAACCACAAAACAGCAACCTTTCTTATGCCAAAATAATAAGATAAGAGTAATATACTATTAGAAAAGCAAGCATGAGAGACAAATATATGTGTATGTTCAGCAAGTTACATGTGTTTTGTTGGTTTTAGTTGATTTGTACTCCCTTGCTCTCACTAAAGTTAGGAAATTCTCTCAAACTCTTTATCCCTATGTCTCCTCCTATGTGTGTAGAGTGTCTTCCCCTCAATCTCACACCACAAACCTCATGTGGATTTGAACTAACTCTCCCCCTTGCTAACTCTCCCCCTTTTTGGTAAGAATTGACAAGTATGATAAATATGCACATCATAAGCCAAAGATGGAAGGGAAAATGGGCAAACTAAGTATTTTATTGATTAAAAAAGGATGCTCATAGGGCTACAAAAGACTACTAGGGGAGTCCCCCTAGGTATAAAGAGAGAAACAAAAACTACTAACATAAAGCCCCTATAGGGCACAAGCATCTATACAAGATCAACAGAGAGTGTATGCCTCTTGGGAAAAAATGGGGTGAAACCAAGGAGTCATTCAGAATCAGAGTCACTCTCACTAGCAACTACACCTCCAGCCCCATCAGCATCATCATCATCATCACTCTCACTAGCCTCTTCCTTGTCATCATCATCATCATTATCATCGTCCTCATCCTCATCATCTCCAGTTGTACTAGCAACAGCTGAGTCACCACCTCTAGTAGCACCACCCCCTACAACTATTGTCCCCTCATCTTCAAAATGAAGATCCATTGGAAATTATGGTGTAGGTACGTCAAAGGCCTCCTCACCCTTTGGCTCGTCGTCTGAGTCAAACTCATTAACAAACCCCAACACAATGTGATGGTATGGGTGATTTGCGTTGTATCATGCCATCAGTTGCCTCTAGTTCGAGGCTAGGATCTTCTGGTTCTTTAGAACCTTTGACACCTTGTGCACCAATTTATGCAATAAGCCCATCATAGTGGACTTGATGGAGGTAGACCGAGCCCTGGATGGCTTGGGTGTTAAGGTGGATGAGCCAAGAGTTGCAGCTGCGGTCTTTTCAATGAGACCCATCTTTCAGAGAGTCCCATGGCCCACGGCTCTCCCATATTTGCATCCCTTAGGTGCCACTTTGAACAGCACCTTTGCAACTTGCATGATCCGTCTGACGAGTGTGGGATATGGAAAACTGTCTATAGAATGAGTAGCCTCATAGGCCCAGATCATCATGTAGTAGATGATGATGGGCAAATTGATCCTTTGGGAGTCGAGGATGGCATCTATCAGATAGGCAATGTCATCTGTCAAGATGCTTCTCTTGGTGGTGGGAAGGATGTTTTGTGTGAAGATGCGATGGACTTGGGCTATAGGCCTGTAGTCCTTGTGAAGCAGCTTCTCGGACAAGTTGATGAACCGTCCGCATAGTCTCTCTACTATCGCTCCCTTCTGCTCTAAGGTAAGCTTATGGATAGGGAAGGAGATAGGGTCCTAAGTAGCATGAAGAACTCTTAGGAGACGTGAGATAATCGTCGAGCTAAATTATAGAGGAACTCCACCGACTATCATCCAGAATGAGTTTTTCTCGTTGTTGATGTCAAAGAAGTCTGCATAGAAGATACGAACCACTTCTTCCTGAACTAATCCAGATACTGAGATGAAAGGCATCCACTGTCGCCCCTCCAAGATCTCCATCAACCTCATCGTCTGAAGAGTCTCATGATCCACTGCTCTCTCAGTGATGATGGAGCATTGTACAAATATCCGTTGGTAGTGCTCCAGACTAGTGGCATCTTGGCAAGGAGCAAATGATGCCACATTCCTCTTCGTGCGAGGACGGGGTGGAGAATTCACCATTGGCCATTTCTTGGGATTTCGAGAAGGATTGGATGAAGAACCTTCCTTTGAGGTAGTCTTCTTTGTGTGTGGAGGCAATTTACAGTGTAGTAGACAAAGGATTTAAGAGGTGGAAGCAAAACCCTTCGTATGGGAGCATTAGTATAGGAACAGGTGTGAGAATGAGTGAGAAATGGCCTGAAATCGCACTGAGCGCCTATTTGAATTTGCATGCAAACATTGTCCCATAAATGCCCTCACAATCAATTGCGTGATCCGCAATCGATTGTGAATCAGGAAACTGATTACAACTGTGGGTCTAAGCATTTTTTGCTCAATTCCTTGGGGTGGGATCTCCCTACTCTCCACCATAGTGCTGCCCAAGTTCCCTAGAGCCCTTAACCTCCCCTATCATTACACTCATAACCTTGGAAAAACCAAAATGGTTTCCCTAAATGTGCATAATCCTATAGCACTTTGAAGGTACTTAAACTGCTTAGAATCAAGAGATTTAGTTAAAATGTCTACAAATTGATCTTCGATCTTGACATAGTCCAAGGACACAACCTTTGTTTTTCACCAATTGGTGGATAAAATGGTATCTAATGTCAATGTGCTTTTGTCCTAGAGTGTTTGACAGGATTCTTGGAGATGTCAATGGCACTTTTGTTGTCTACGAATAGACTCATGGTGTCTTGTTCCAACTTGTTGTCTCTTAGCATTTGCATTGCTCTAACTCTAATGTCAATGTACTTTGTCGTAGAGTGTTGGGTGCATTCACTACTAGCTGCAATATACTCAACATTGGCAGTTGACAGTGAAATGGAGTTTTGTTTCCTGCTATGTCAAGAAACAAGACTGTTGCCTATATAGAAGCAACCTCCACTCGTGCTTTTGTGATCCTCCACATCGTCATCATAGTCAGCATCTTAGTACCCTGCAATCTCAGATGTGGTGTCAAATGGGTACCACAACCCAAATTTCATAGTCCCATGGACATAATAGATAATACTCTTAGCTGCCTTAAGATGTGATTCTTTAGGGGCAGCTTTATATCTAGCACACGCACCTACACTAAAGGCAATGTCTGGTCTACTCGTAGTTAAGTAGAGCAAACTCCCAATAATGCTCCTATAATAGGTGGAGTTGACCTCGGTTCCCTCAAGGTCTTTAGTGATCTTGTCACTTGTGCTAATGGGGGAGTTAGCTAGTTTAGAGTCTTGAAATCCAAACTTAGAAAGTAAGTCTTTGCAAACTTTGTTTGGCTCAAAAAGATGTCATCATTTGTTTGTTTCATCTGAAGACCTAAGAAAAACCTTAGTTCTTCTTATATACTCATCTCAAATTCTGATTTCATTGTTTGGGCAAAACCATGAGACATCTCCTCACTAGTAGACCCAAAAATAATATCATCTACATATATATTAGCAATGAGTATGTGACCATTTTGCTTCTTAATAAAGAGTGTTTTGTCAACACTTCCTCGATCAAAATGGTGATTTAGAAGAAATCTAGTGAGTCTCTCATACCAAGCTCTTGGAGCTTGTTTGAGACCATATAATGTCTTCTTGAATCTTATACGTAGTTTGGCAAGTGAGGATCCATAAATCCCTTAGGTTGCTTGATGTATACTTCTTCTTAGAGAATTTTATTTGGGAATGCACTTTTAACATTCATTTAATATAGCTTGAATTTCAAGTAGCATGCTATGGACAAGAGGATCCTAATGGACTCCAACCTTGCAACAGGGGAAAATGTCTCAACAAAGTCAATGCCTTTCATTTGGGCATACTCATTTGCAACAAGTCTAGCATTATTCCTTGTCACTGTACCATATTCATCATGTTTGTTCTTAAAGATCCATTTGGTACTAATGTCATTCTTGTCAGTTGGCCTTTTTGGAAAAACCATACATCAATCCTTTGGAATTGATTTAGTTCATCTTATGTGGCCAAGATCCAATCCGGATCATTTAGAGTCTCCTTAACACGTTTTGTGTTCTCTTGGATGTGAAGCAAAAGTAGCTAAGAATGTTTTTTATTTGTCTCCTAGTCTTTACTCCAATGTTTGGATCACCAATAATGTCTCCATGTGACAACCCTTTGGTGAGCCTCTTGTCCTTGAGTTGAAGTTGAATTTCTTCAACTTCATCCTTGGAACTAGATTAAGAAGAGTGCTCTCCTTGATCCTCTTAGGATTTCTCAATTTTCCTTGAGATGAGCTCTCATTCTCATTGTCAGACAACACCACTAGCAAGTTTCCTTGCTCATATGTTTCCTCAAAGTCATCTATCACTACATTTATTAACTCATCCACCGAGCGAGTCTTAATATTATAGATACAGTAGGCTCTACTAGTAGTGGAGTATCCTAAGAACATGACCTCATCGCTCTTCCCATCAAACTTATCTAGATGTTCTCTGTCTAGAAAAACATAGCAAGTGCTGCTAAATACTTTAAAATATTTGATAGTTGGCTTTTTTTCACTCCACAATTATAGGGTGTTTTGGATGTCCCCGGTCTAAGATAGACACAGTTAGAGACATAGCACGTTGTGCTAATTGCTTCAACCCAAAACCTTTTGGCTATATTTTTGCTAGTGAGTCTTGGCGTAGCCATGTTGAGAAGAGTTCTATTTTTCCTTTCAGCCACTCGATTTAGTTGGAGAGTTTTAGGGGATGAAAACTCATGTTACACTCTTAACTTTTCACACCAATTTGAGAATTTGTGATTGTCAAATTCTCTTTCATAGTCGTTTTGGGTTCACTTAATGGTTAGATCTTTTTCAACTTGAATCCTCTTACAAATGTTTAGGAATTTGTTGAAAGCCTCGAATTTCTCCCTTAGGAATGCTACCTAAATGTATTTAGAGAAATCATCGACTACAACCATGAAATACTTCTTCCCTCCTAGACTCTTCATTCTAGTTGGACCGGCCAAGTCCATATAAAGAAGTTTTAGGAGTCTAATATTCCTTATAGATGTAATTTTCTTGTGAGAGACTCTAGTTTGCTTCCCCATTTGACAACCTTTACATATTGGATTGTCAACCTTGCTTAGCTTAGGAAGATCCTTGACTATCCCCTTCTTGCTAAGTCTTGCAAGATCCCTAAGGTTTAGGTGTCCTAACCTTTGATGCCAAAGATTGGTCTCATCTTTTTGGGTCATAAGACAAGTGTCCCCTTGTTGGGAATGGGGTTCAATGACATAGCAATTTTCACTTATCCTTAGTCCTTTGGGTAGGATGTTGTATTCTTTGTGATCCTTGATCACACATTCATCTTTACCAAATTGCACTTTTTCTCATCGGACATATGCTTAGAGCACCCACTTTATCAAGATACTATCTTAATGAGCTTCCGGGTCTTAGTGTGGTGTGAATAACCAAACATTTTGAGTCACCATTTCTCACCCATACTCTCTTAACTTTGGAAGGTTAAGAGACTTGTTATTTGCCACTTTGTTGTGAAAAGTCCTTTCTTTGAAGGTTTCTATTTTCAACATTTTGAAAATAGTCCCTCTTATTGACATTCTTTCCATTTTGTATTCTTCTAATTTGCATTCTTTGGGATTTTATGTCATT
This sequence comes from Platanus orientalis, assembly GCA_025762735.1. Taxonomy (NCBI): domain Eukaryota; kingdom Viridiplantae; phylum Streptophyta; class Magnoliopsida; order Proteales; family Platanaceae; genus Platanus; species Platanus orientalis. The sequence continues at coordinate 5,361 of JAOXJP010018031.1, read as the reverse complement.
TTCTTTCTTTCTACAATCCATTTTAATGTGTCCTTTCAAGCCACAATAGTAGCAATAGAATAGAAGTCTTTTAGGTGCATGTGATTAAGTTGTCTTCCTTCTTGGTTGTTCATTGTAGAATGATTGTTGGGCTCTTCTAGGTCTCCTATATTAACTAGGATTGTAAGGTCAAGCAAATATTACCACAAGTTGGCTAATGTTGCTAGTTGCACAAAGTGGGGTACTCCTTGTTGAGCTAGTATGCCTTAGCTACCCACAAACTCCAAGTATTTGGCTCAAGTGCTCATTAAGCTTAGCCAAATATGAGTTTCCTCTAGGAAAAGAGATCACCACAACTTTTCCTTAATAATAGTAGAGTAGTGCTTAAGATGAGAGAAAGGGAGAGAGAATATAGTAGAGGATGCTCGCTACTCAAGCTCAAAAATAGTAGGCAATAATGTTTTTCACAGTGGAGGAAGCTCTCAAAATAGTATGCTTTTTTTCTCTCTCTAAAACAGCTTGGAGTGTTGGAGATCATTTATCTTAAAGGGAAAAGATATTTTTTATAATGTTGAGGAGCACCCATAGTCTTTGGATTGGAATATTTTATAAAGGAGAACATTTTGGACCTTTGGAGTTGAAAAATGGAGTTCAAATTTCAAAAAACTCTCCTTGGATTTCGTGTTTAAAACATATTCCAAAATTACCCTTGAAACCAATTGATTGATCTGCAATGGCTTAAAATCTATTTCGGATCAGGCAATCAATTTTGGCCCTTACTCAGACTCACAATCGATTATTTAATATGAAATCAATTTCGAGGCTGGGTAATTTTTTCAAAATCCATATTTATGGGTTTTGGCCTCAAGAGTCTCAGTCTATGTCCAAACATTTACTCTCAATCAATTGCGTGATCCGTAATTGATTGCGACTCCCAGATTCTGAATTTTGTTTTGGCCACTTATAGGGGGTCTGTCCTGGGGTCTTTTAGTTTGGGCTATTAAGAGAGACCTAACAACATATCTAGGTTCATTTTAAGGTATCAAACTAATATACAATGCATGTTTTACACCTTCCTTGGTGTAGCAAATCTAAGGTGGTTTCCGGTCTCCTCCTTGAGTCTTTGGTCCTTCTTGCCTTCATGTCTTGAACTTGTGAGATCATAGGACACTTACAAGACACATTCCACTACCCATTTGACTATGGGATTGACATACATCAACACCTCCTTCTATTGGATCCCTCGATAGGCTAATGCCATAGCGGATGAGTTGGCTAAACAAGGGGTACATCTGGAGGTTACTTATTGTGAGGCAGCCTTGGAGTAGCCACTATGTTGTCTTTTTTGGAACATGTTCCATTTCTTTCTCCCCCCCCCTGCCCTCTCTTTCTTGACCCTTCTTTTCTATGCTCCTTAATGTTTCTTTCCTTCTTCCTTTTCATTAATAAATTTCCTTGGTTAGTCATAAAAAATAAAAATAAAAACATTACTGGCCCAATCCGCATCTATATATCCAGCTATTTCACTATTTGTATCAAACGCATTACTACAAACCAGAGTTGATTATTTCTTTAATATATCTTACAATTCTCTTAGCTTCCTCAAGGTGTGATTTCTTTGGGTCAGCTTGCTATCGTGGACATGACCAATGTTGAATGCAATATTTGGTCTACTCGTAATCAAATATAGTAGAGTCCCTATAATACTCTATAGAGTTTAGCATCTACACTCACACCAGTAGTGTCTTTTGTCACTTTGTCACTAGTACTGATAGGATTTATTCATTGGTTTTGAATCTGTTCGACCAAATTGATGCTAACTCCTTTGTGAACTTGGATTGGTTCACAAATATGTCATCTTTAGCCTGTTTGATCTACAATCAAAGAAAGAACCATAGTTTTTTCATGCTTATCTCAAATTCACTTTTCATTGTTTTGGCGAATTTTCATGACATTTCCTTGCATGTCGATCCGAAAAGGATGTCATCCACATAAATTAGGTTAATGAGTATGAAACCATCCTTCTTTTTTTATGAAGTGTATTTTATCAACACTCCCTCTTGTGAATTCATGTTCTAGAAGGAATATGGTTAGTCTTTCATACCAAGATCTAGGAACTTGTTTTAGACCATAAGAGCATTTTTTAGCCTATACACATGGTTTGACATGTGTGAATCCATAAACCTTCGGGTTGTTCCACATATACTTCTTCTTGAAGCATGCCATTTAGAAAATCACTATTTACATCCATTTGAAACAATTGGAATTTTAAATGGCAAGAAAGTGACAATAAAATCCTTATGGATTCTAAGGATTCTAGTCTTACAATCAGGCAAAAGCTTCAAAGTCTATGCCTTTTATTTGTGCATAACCTTTTTCCACAAGTCTTGCTTTGTTTCTAACCACTATGCCATGTTCATCTAACTTGTTTTTGAACACCCATTTAGTTCCTATGATGGTTTTATCTTTGGGTCTCTCAATTAAGAACCAAACACCATCCCTCTTGAATTGGTTCAATTCTTTTTGCATGGCATTGATCCAGTCTGGAACCTCAAGAGCTTCCTTCACTCTCTTGGGTTTTATCTTGGATGTGAAACATAATTGGCTTAAGATGTTTTCTAATTGTTTCTTAGTTTTCACTCCTTCATTTGGACTTCCAATAATGTCTTTAAGAGAATGTTCCCTAATGATTTTCTTTCTTTAGTACACCCTTCTATCTCCTCAAGTTCATCTCTAGATCAAAACGTATCATTTTTTGATTCGTCTACCTCTATATGAACACCATGCTTGTCATATTGTTCTTCATCCTTTTCTTTGTGGCCTTTCATGTAGTCATCAATGACATCATTGATAGACTCTTCTATGCTTAGAGTCCTATTAATGTAGACTCTATAGGCTTTACTTCTAGTAGAGTACCGTAGGAAGATTAGCTTCATCACTCTTGGCATCAAATTTACCAAGGTTCTAAATGTCTCTAAGGACATAACAAGTGTTGTCAAATACTTTAAAGTATTTCACACTTGTCTTCTTGCCATTCTACAGCTCATAAGCTATCTTGGAGGTACTGGGCTTCAAGTATACCATGTTTATTGTGTAGCAGTCAGTGTTAACTACTTCTGTCCAAAACCTCTTGGCAAGATTCTTGCTTGTTAACATGACATTTGTCATTTATTGCATAGTCCGATTTTTTCTTTCAGCTACCCAACTTTGTTGGGGACTCTTAGGAAGGTAGAATTACACTTATCAAGGAATTTGTTTGTTTCGAATTTCCTCCACGGTCACTCCTAATCCTTTTTATCAAGAGTCCCTTTTCATTTTGTATTCTTGTACATATGGTTTTGAACTCTTCAAAAGATTCAAATTTCTCTCTTAGAAATGTTACCCAAGTGTGTCTAGAAAAATCATCAACCATGACAAGAGAATATTTCTTGCCTTCTTAGGCTTTCCACTCTTGTAGGACCTACCAAGTCTAAATGTAAGAGTTCCAAAGGTCCTGAAGTGCCTATTTGTGATACCTTCTTATGTTTGCTCTTGTTTGCTTGCCTAGTTGACATCCACTACATTTAGGATCTTTGAGTTTATCGATCTTGGTCAATCCCTCAATCAACTCTCTCTTGCTTAATTTGGAAAAGTCATGTCCTAATCTTTTATGCCAAAGATCAGTATCATTTATGTGTGTTATGAGACATTCATTCGACTTTCTGGACTCATTTGTGTGCTATTTTCTTAAACAACTCAATTTTTCTCATTTTCTTTTCTTGTTCTTTCTTCTTTAGGAGTTATATTTCATGGGCTTTCCAATCTTTTAGCTTTTTTCTATATTCAAATTCTATGTGTCCCTTTAATCCACAATAATAACAAGTTATTATGGGGTTTTTTTAACTGGAGGCTTGAGATTGGTAGTCTCTTGAGTTAGCACTTCCTTTACCTTTTATGTCAAGTTTTTTTAACTGGAGGCTTGAGATTGGTAGTCTCTTGAGTTAGCACTTCCTTTACCTTTTATGTCAAGTGTCTTAACCTTCACAAAATAGGTCTTTAACTTAGAAGATGATGTTTCTAAGATATTTTTCCCTTTCTTTTTATTGGACTAGGATCCTTCCCTTTGATATACATAGCCTTGGGTCCACTGGAAGATTCTTTGGGATGACCTTAGCTTTCCCTTTTCCTTTTACAAAGCTAATTCCAATACCCTTCTCATAGGTGGTCTTACTTGGCTTTAAAGTCCTAGCTTCATAGCCTAAACCAGTCACGTACCCTTTTTCTTTGCCCATTGTTAGAATCTTCTCAAAATTTTCAATTTCTTGGGCTAAAAGGTATAATGACTTTTTCTTATGTTATTCTAAAGTTTTTATTTGATTTTCTAGTTCTTGAACTTTCTTTAGAAGACTCACATTAGCTTCAACAAGCTTCTTCTTGCCTTCTACTTCCTTGGATAGAGTTTGATTTACTTCTATATTACTTTCCAAGGTTAGTGACTTTTCTTTAAGTTCATTGTTCTCCTGTTTGAGCTTCTAGTTAACTTTTTCTAGTTCAATACTTTATAAGTATAGTTTGTCAAAAGCTTCTTGAAGATCTTCAATTCCTTCCTCAAAGCTTCTTGAAGATCTTCAATTCCTTCCTCTTTTTCATCTTCACTACTGGAAGTCTGGAACCATCATCAGATAGTTCCTTAGTGAAAACCACAAATTCTCTAATATATTGTGAATATTCCTCTTCATTACTTGATGATTCATCATTAAAGTCATCGGAATCATTGTCTCAAGTGGCAGCCATTACCTTGTTTTTGGAATTTTTCTTCTTGTTGGTGCATTCAACCGCCAAATGGCCAAACCCTTTACATTCATAGCATTGGATTTCCTCCCTAGGTTTTTCTCTTCTTCTAAAGTTTTCACCAGTTTTCTTATTAGGAAGTAGGTTCTTTCTAAAGTCCTTTGCATTATTGTAAAAGAAAATTTTGGCCACGAGTGATTTCCTCATCAAATTCCTCTCCTTGGTTGGATTCTTTTTTTACTTTTAGAGTTATGCTTTTCTTCTTACTTTTTTTTTTTTTTTAATAAATACTTTTCTTTTTACTTTATTGAAATTTTAGCCCAAAAGTTTGTAGTAAACCTACCAATTCCTCTACCTCAATCTTATATATGTCTTTGTTTTCCTTTATTGCAGTTACCTTCAAGTAGAACCTTTTAGGTAGGGATCTTAGTATTTTCGTGATTACTTTAGAATCAGAGACTATTTCTCTAAGTGTCCATATAGCATTGACTAAGTCTTGCAACTTGATATGGAAGTCAATGAAGAGTTCATCTTCTTCCATTCTAATAGTCTCAAATCGGGTAGTCAACATTTGAAGCTTTGAGAGCTTCACAGTGTTGGTAGCCTCATGGG
>JAOXJP010018021.1:0-17439 GCA_025762735.1 Platanus orientalis | reverse complement strand
TTCATAGAGGGGTATGGGATGAAATTTTGAAAAGTCTTAAAATAGGGGTGTGGTGATCAATTTCAGGGGTGCCAATAGTTCCTCCCAACCGAAAAATGACCGTGTTCTGATTCGCATCCGATCCAAAATAAGCTTATCCGATCCAATTATAAAAATATCCGTTATAAATGGATAATATATATATATATATATATATATATATATACATTGATCTGTTCTGTTAAATATCCGTTTCGTTAAAATATAACAATATATAGAATATAGAGAATAGACTGGATTTAAAACTAATCCAACAATCTTATATAACCTAATAACTAAAACCCTTAAAAATATATAAACTATTTACTTCATATCTATTCTATCTTGATCCATGACAGCATCCACAGGTACTACCACAACTATGCCGCAGTGGTGGAAATTCACACCCACCACATAGGAGAAGAGACGGTGTTTTTCTCCATCCGACATCGTTACTAGGCCATATGACATCGGAGATTTTGGAGAGGACAAACATGGGTTAGGGAAGACCACACTGGCGACGGTGGCAACATAATATAGAATTGCCTATTTTTTATGGATATCCGAAATCCGGTCCAAAATCCGAATTATTTAAGCGGTTAGGATATGGTATAGTTTTATAATATCCGTTAAAATAGGATACAAAAAAGGATATGCTAATATCCGTTCCGAATCTGACCTGTTTGCAGCCTTAATGACATGTGACGACTCTTTGAATTTGGTTTAAATAGGGAGCAAAGGAACACTTTTTTTTTATGGTTTCAACCCTATACACCCCATTTTTATCAAAGCGGATTTTTTGGAATGCTTTTTCTGATGCAAACCTGAAGAACCAGATGGTGGGTAACATGTAGACGGAAAAAGCGAACCACCATTCCTAAGTGTTTTTTCACTTTTTTTGCACATGTGTCACCCAATACCCTGGTCCTACACTATGAACCTAACCTTTGTGTGTAGGACACGGTAAGACATACAAAATCCTGGACATAACATTTGTTACCAATAATATTTATTTATTTATTCACATCATTTTGTTTTCTTGCAAGCAACAATTAAAGCTTGATTGTTATGTTTATCTTTGAAGTTTGAAATGTTCAAGTTTCCACAGCCCTTCCTTCGAAATAAAGAGAGAACAAATTTGGTAGCTTAACGAAAATAGAACTTTGCATGGCGATGATGGCGTGGCAAGAGAATAGGACATCACAGGGCTCGTGGGCGCCTTACCTACTTACCACGATTACCACCAAACATCACCATCTCTCCATCATCCACCTTACCACGTTTACCACCAAACATCACCATCTCTCCATAATCGACCCCATTTCTCCTCCTTTTAAACTTCTACGGTCGTCTAATTCCTGCTCGGTTCATAGTTCTCAGCAAACAACCTCATCAGCAAGAAGAGGAATATTAAACATGGCTCAGCATCATCTCCTCATCTCTTCACGTTTACGCCCATCGCTGCTCAAGCCATTACAGTTGACGTCGCCATCTCTCCACAACCACTTCAAGGTAACAAAGTCTCCTCCTTCCCTCTCCTTTTCTCAGTCCTGTTTTGTTTGCTTATGTTGTGTAAATAATGTAAAGAATAGATGTGCAGGCTCTGCTTCTGCTGCACGTTAGTCCACTGCTGGATGGGGATGCTGGGACCCATTTCCACCTAATGGGTGATCCAGGGATCAAGTTTCGTTCTTTTGTAGGAAAATCTTGACTAGGGAACCCAACCCACCAATGCCATGCCCAGCTAAGAGATTGCTTAGACCAAAAGTCAGCGAGTGAGGAAAATTTATTTATAATCAAAGATAGTATAAAGATCGGATGGTTATACGTTCTCAGAAATAATCCCTGTTGATTTGGGTATGACTGTTAACATACAACCAACATGTGGGTCAGATTGGATTCCTGAGTTTAAGACGGAGAATGATTGTCTGTGTTGACACAGGCCTATATAGGCGATATAGGCGTGCCATTGATTGATGTGCTTTTAAATTTGGCACCTCTTTTTCACCCCAAACACATCGTTTCTACCATAAACACAAGACACTTTTGTCATTACAGAACATTTTCTGTTTAAGACTATCAACGATGGGGTACATACCACTTCAAAATACGGATGCATCAATTTCCAATTCGTTTATTCAGCTAAATATTCGTATCCATTTAAAATAATATTATTTATTTAATATATGACTCCGTGTCTAATAAAGTATTTCTTGTACCTAATAAAGATGTTTCTATATATGAACAGGTTACAACGATTTTTTTTTTTTTTGGTAAGGCCAGTTGGCTTGTTATTGTCACAAAGTGGACCCGGCGAGGAGGGGCAAGCATCAACCCAATGTGTTGGGGAGATGCTGCCTAGGGAACTTGAAAACCCAACCTCTCCCTTGGTCAGAGAGATGGTTTTTCAGGTTAAAGCGATAATAAAGGTGTTTCTTGTACCTAATAAAGAAACACCACCTTGAAATAAAGAGGTTAAAGCGATTTGGTGTTTAATAAGGAGAGGCTATCTTAATTAGCAATTAAGCTTCAATACGTTTCTGGGTTACCTATATATTTCTATTATGATATTATGATTGTATTTCAATTAGCAATTAGGTTTAACTAATATTTATATTATAATATTATAGACCATGTTACATATATGAATATCTTAGCCCATTTTCCATCGCCCATTCTCATTTTGTATCAAAGAAAGCTGAAATCTTCTCTGGCTTGTCAGTCTTTCATTTCAATAGTTTCTTCCAGTTCTATAAGACTCAATATTCAAGTAAATAAACGATCAGATATGCCTATATCCGCTTCGAATTCGAATTCGGTTTGTTTACCGCCCTACTGGGTTCCACTCGAAGCAAGTGGACTCTTAAATTTTTAAATCATTATACATATACTAGAGCGATTTCCAAGTTCTTTCTCACCACCTTGGATGCGTATGTTTTGTGGATATTTCAGATGTACAGTGAAAGCAAGAAAGACGACGGTCCTGGTGGAATCGGGGAGAAGGCAAGGTCGACGGCTGAAGAATTCAGTAGGTTTGCGAAGGAGAAAGCTGAGTCAGTGAGTCAGACCGCTAAAGAGACTTGGGAAGGTGCAAAGGAAGCCATGGTGGATGAGTCTGACACCGAGTCCGCCAGGCAAAAGTACAAGGAGAATGTGGAGAAGGGTAACTATGATAAGATGGGGCAGAATTAACGGCTAAACAGCCTTCTTCTTCTTTTTCTTCTTCTTCCTTTCCTTTCCTTTGGAGGTTCAGTGGGGTTTCTGTGGCTTCCCCTTCCATGCAATAAGACTTTGTGATGTTACCAAATAATCAGAATAACAGTGATTAAATATAGATGCCACTAAGACTAGCATTTAGTTTAATTTTGACAGTTTTGAGGACTTCAATTTAAACTCAGAAAAGGAAGTAACCATCTAACTACCCAAAAAAAAAAAAAAATCCCTCAGGTGTGGGCTCCTCACCTTTGATAGCCATCCAAATCCAAATTTTATTTCTAAACCAACAAAAGCATGAAAAGGAAAATGAAACGAGTTTCACTATGCATTGCTTACTCTCTAAAGTAATGAAAAAGACTTGAAAACAAATGGTCTTCCTCCCTTACCAATATCAGCGATTGATCGGAGTGTGCATCCGCTCAACAATCCTATTAACAGCATCACGAGACATCACCAGAGTGTCATGCAACAGGATGCTGTATACATTCAAACCCTGCACATCATGCAAACAAGCAATTGCAAATGCTTAGATAGACTCACAATGACTTTCTTATCGTAATCATGATTATGCATTCCAATTCATTGATGGGAAAACAGAGATTTGATGGTTATAGGAAGAATTTTTTTTCTTATTGAGCGGTTAACAGCCTCCTATTAAACTGGCCTGCTAAATGAAGTGTCATATGAACAAAGGACTTGCAGGAATTGTGATGTCTGTGGTATCTGATAATGCTGTGAAACATAATTTCCTGCTTATGCTATCTAAATATATGTTCAGATGAAGAAGGTTATATGAGACAAGAAATTAGGCAAGAGATTTGCAACTTACAATTGAAGGAAGTACATTGACATAGTGAAGATTCTGTGTGGCCAACTTGAGCTTTTCGTTTATTGGACCACCATTCACCAGCAAAATTTTCTTGGTGTTCTCCATTTGCGAGACATAGTTCACGATGTTCTTAGTCTTGTGGGTAGGGACCTCCAAATCATCAAAAACCAGAAGCTGTTCATAGGTGCAGTTTTGTTTGTTAGGATCAATCATCGACACTGAATCCAAAACAACCATAATTAATCAATAAGTAGAAAGAGTGCATTAAGAATCACATTTAATATGCAATCTCCTCTTCTTCACAAGATAAAGATGAACAAAAAACTTGCTTAAGGATCAATAAAGTATATGAATGATTATAACGTAAGGGCTTTTTCATACCGGGTTCGAGTGGGGCAGTCAGATGGGGGCACACTCAAGGTGCGGCAATCCATGGGAGACAGATGACTTGTATGAGGTGGGGCCTACGAAGGATGGTTTGGCCAAAGGCTTGGCTTAGCATGGACTATAAGATAAAGAGATTGATTCGTCTGATAGAGCTTTAAAACAAATGGTTAGTCTTCCTGCATCAAAGTAGTATTAGAACATGAGGTCTCATGTTCGAAATTCCTCACCAGAGGTGATTAATGCATAGACATTTCACACAAGACTCAAGTGAGGCAACCTATGTGAAACGGGGGCACACTTGGGGTGTGGGAGATATGTGAGATAGGCGACTCATGTGAGGTGGGGACCACGAAGGAGGGTTCAGCCGAAGGCTTGACCTACCTTGGGCTATAAGATAAAGGGATTGATTCTCCTCCCTCTATCAGTTCAAGCTTTTAAAGCAAGTGGTTAGTCGTCCTGCATCAAATTACCAGAGGATCAAGCTATCCAAAACATATTGTTGTTTCCTTTAGAGATGTAACGGGTGAACTTTGGAGTTAGTAGGGACAGGATAGCAAGGAGTTAGGGAAAAGGAGGTTCCGAATTGAGAGCAGGACTTTGAAGTAGCACCACACCTTAAGTAGAAGATTCTAGTGCTAGGGTGTGATGTAGCATGCAATGGAAATGTGAAGGATGAAGAGATCCTTAGTCAATTATTTTAACAAGTCAAAGAAAAACTAGATTCCTATTCAGTTCAAGTACACTTACAATTAAAAGAGGGAAAACTAGTAATGAGAACCACTCATATAACAAGCATAAAACATATAAAAATTTGAGGAAAAAAGTACTTATATGCTGTTATCAACCAACTTTCATGTTAGGCAATAGCTAAGCAATCAATATATATAAACCTACAAAAGGGATGATGCTAGGCTATAGGACTAGAAGAAGTAAAGTGCTGACAGCAATTATGAAGCTAAATATGAAGGTGATAATATTGGAACAAAGTCACAAAAACAATGGCTAGCTAATGGGTATTATTAGGTAAGCTTATGGGCTGATGTAGTAGTGTTAAAAAGAGGTAAGAATTGTAAAACAGTGAGCCGAAGTGGTGCAAAGTTCAAGTATTATCAAGGATGATCAGCTAGAGTGCAAGGTGTGGGAATGTGATAGATACCTGTATAGATTTGCACAAACCAGAGCAACAGCAAGCAATTAGTGTGTTAATCTTTGAGCACATTTTTATTAAGTCAATCAGCATCAGCAACATGATAAAACTCAGTCCAATACAAGTCTTTGCTCAGCAGCAAAAGTAGAGCCAACCCTCTTTGTGGTATTATTCAAACACCTTGTGTACCACCTTATCCATACAGCAGAATGTATAGATGTTTGAATTGATGGTTTTTTCAAGCTTCAACCAAAAACTATCCTCAATGTATTGCATGAGTCAGAGATAGACCCATGATCAGCCGGATGTAGTATAATAGGTTTTCTTTACACACACACACACACACACACACAACAACAACAACAACAAAAAGTAAAGAAATCAAAGAGATAGTCTGGTTGCAAGTTCCCTCTAAATGGGTATTGATTATTTTGTATCAACAACATCTTTCTAGGTGTTCTTATGCAACCACAGGGTATGGAGGATAGTTCTTAAAGCAAAGTGGTTATTTTAGGTAATATGGGTTGCTGGAAATTCTGGCCGTAAGTTTTATGAAGCTTTTTATAAAAAAAAAAAATTCTGGTTGTAGGTCAGCCGAGTGATGTATGAGATAGGTTGTGGGTTTGGATGATAAAGAATGCAAAAGAAAGGGTGAATATGGGTGGCCAGCTAGGTAGTAATGAAGTAGGGATTGGTGGAGATTAAGATGGAGATAAATGTATATGGGAATGGGTGTGAAGGTTGGAAGCAAGTTGTGAATCAAAGAAACCAGAAAACTAAGAAAAAAAAGAAAAAGATGATGGAGATGAAGAAATGGAAGAGATAAAGGGTTTACCTGTAGGAAATCACCAAACCACACCAAGGTCATCACCAATCATGGCAAGCTTTGGTAAGAAGCTTGGAAGTTTGTAGCAAATAGCAGCAAAACCAAAGAAAATATCAACCTTAATTTCATAAACTAGTTTCTCGACTAAGAGAGAGAGACCCCTCTTTATAACCCACGGTTGTAGGGTTTCTCTCCTTGATTTAAAAAATAGAAACCAACAAAATTAAAAGAAATAAAGAGCAAATTGTGTCCCCCCTTTGGTCTGGTCGACCAAGCCTTGAAATAGGCTTTTATGACACCTCCCAATTATACCCAATATAAAAATAAAATAAAAAAAACATAATGAAATCTACATCCTAGCTCTAACAAACAATAAGAACCATCTATAAACTGATAAAAAGTCTCTAAAAAACCAGAAAACTGAGGTAAATACATCAAATAAAAAACCACCACATGACTTCCTAGGCAAGTGCTCTTACATAGAACCACAACTCCAAAAAGTGGGTCCCACATGCCTCCAAAATAGGAAAGTACCCCAACAAACTCCGAATCCGTCCTGAATCGAAGTATGGCTCTCTAAAAGCATCCTAGTCAATGTAAAGACTCTTAAGTTGGTACACCCTGATGTTGCCACATGACAAGATGTCCACATCAGGGTGTTTATAAGTGCGTTCAAGTTGTAAGTTACACTTGTCTCCTTAACTGGTTCTCTCTCTCTCTCTCTCTCTCTCTCTCTCCCTATATATATATATCACCCAGTCAAACATCAATTCATGATATTTCATCGATTTAAAGTAGAACGGTATAGGAAACCCATCTAAATAAAAAGGATACGGCTTTTTCGTGAAGCTTGCTCAGATCTGTGTTGGGCCCATTGAAGATGGTCATTTCATTCCATCTATTTCGTCAACACTGTAATAGTTGGAACATTGAACCAAAGCATTCACCCCTTTGGTGATAAATCTCACACTTTCGTTGCACCACATTTTTACGAAATCCTTAACTGATTTGGGCGTAGCACCAACTCAAGACACCATATGGAATGTGCCCCCAAACATGCTATGAATAGGTGACTCACTGATTCCTCCACTGTTTTACATAAACTACACCAATTCGCCAAGTTCATTCCTCTTGCCTTCAAGTTATCTAAAGTGAGTACCTTCCCCAAGAAAACAACCCATAACAGGAATGCAACCTTTTTTTTGTTTTGTTTTGGTAAAGAGTAGGAATGCAACTTTGGATGGTAATTTTGTTCTCCATATCATTTTTTGTGGGACTGAATGATGTGTCTAGTGTCATTAGGGACTCATAGCTGATTTGACAGAAAAGCATCCCCCTATCTCTCTAAGCCACCAAACACCATCTTCTTCATTAATGTAGCCAACCTTACCTTGCAACCACTGTAGAAGGCTTGAAATAAGGCCCATCTCCCAATCATTCAAAGATCTTCGGATACGAAGATTCTAATTCCTTGGTTGGTGATGACCATGATTGTGGGTTGGTGATTTCCTACTAGTATCTCATCTTCTTCCATCTTCTATTCCCCATCATCATCTTCTTTTTCTCTTTCTTTAATTTTCTAGTTCTCTTGATTCCACTTGGCAGCAACCATCAAATCTAACCACATACACTTTCACACACATCCATCTTCTCCTCCACCACTCCATATCTTTACTATGCCCATCTGGCTACCCTTACAAATATCCCTTAGCATTCTTTAACATCCAAACTTATCATCCACCTCCCTATAGCAATTGGCTGACCCAAAGAACCCAGAATTTCTTGAAGTTTTTATAAAGATTTTCATCATTCTTGCTGCCAGAATTCTTCTGGCAATTATTTTGGGCTTTTATACATTCATATACTTTTCTAGCTAAACCCTACCATGTGGTTACTTCAAGGTGTTCTTGATACCAAGAATTAAAAACCAATCAAGTGTTAACTGATGAGGACTCAGGTCCAAGGGTACTTTTTAGACCTATCAGAGACATCATAGGAGATCTGGTCCATTACTTTGGTTCGAATAGGGGCTCACATGTTGTTCTAGGCCAGAGAGACTTTAGTTTATGTTTAAGTTTTATTTTATGCTCAATTGTAGTTGTTTTTAGTTATAACGCTTTATTTTATGTTTCTTGTAGGGGGGTACATATATGTAAGGGTATTTTGGTCTGGAATTGTCTGAAAAGAGATTTTTATGTCTTTTATTTGTTTTAGGCGTATATTTTGATACATTTTTATGTGTTTAGGGGTATTTTGGTCCAAATGATCCTAACTTGTACAACCGTAGCCGTGGGAAGCTCTATAAAAGCTACCCCACGCTCCTTCTTTGTTTTATGTAATAATATTTGATTTTTTTTTATGAATTCTCTCTCTCCTTGGTTCGGCTAAGGCTTGCAAAACTCTAAAAAGAGACTTGGATCCTCCAAGTTTAACAGTGGTGGTGAAGACTAGCTCCTTCCCTTTGGGTTAAAAGATCTTCCTTCATCTTATTCTTCTCTATTTGATCATTTTTTACAATTTTTCACGTGCTGCAGAATTTTTCCAACTTCACCAAAGTGATCACCAATTGAAAGGGAGGTTGTTTTGGAGAGATTCGAAGCTTCTAGGAGGTCATACACTGTTGAGCGACACCTATGGAATAGGGAGGCAGCAGAAAATTTTGATCATAAGAAAACCCATGAAGGTTCTTAGGTAGGGGTGGCACTGCTGGAAATTTTAGGCAGATTTCGGCTCCTTCTCATGGCATGGTTACTCTTGGATTTTGGGTGGTCTATGGTGTGGGATTGTTGCTAGACACGTCAAAGGTTCTACCTACTACAAATCCCAGGTGTGCTCTTCAATTTTCTGCTCTCTTTAGATACCCTATTTTGAGTAGTTTTAAATGGTTGTTAGCATATGTTGTGGACTACTAGAGGCTAATTTTCTGGGGTATTTCAAGTACCTACAGCCCCTACTATAGGGTACTAATTAAACCCTAGCATGGCCTTCTTTGATCCCTTCCAAAACCCCTTTAGTTTATGAAATCCTAGTAATTGATACACTTGAAATTCCCTACACACTACATGTTCGACAAATTTCCTAAGATGCATGTTTGCTGGATTTTCTATTTGAACAGCATTTAGAGACTTTCCAATCCTTTGGAAAAAGTCCATTAACACTCTAAAGTATCTTAGTTCAGCCCATTTATTATATTCACCACTTTTTACATTAATTTCATTGTTTGGAACACTTTATTGAGTACTTTTAGACACCCAGAATTTTTGGACAGCAAGTATGTTTTCTAATTGTCCTCTATTTTAATTGGATATTTAGGCATATTAATTAGGTTCCATTTATGTCTTTTACTTTGCTTGCTTTTGGTGTTAGTAAGAATCTAGGTTATAGTGCTACATCATTCATATCATTTTGTGGCTAATCTCCTATTGCACACACATCACCTACCTACATGCATGCTGCATCATTAACCCTGCCAGATTATTCATTTGTTTTCTTTAGTTTTTTATTTTATTTTAAAGAATACCTACTCTACTACATTCGGCTGATCATGGGTCTAGCTCTATGATTCATGCAATACATTATGAATACTTCTTTGGTTGAAGTTTGGACAATTCATCAACACAAATACTTATTCATTCTATTGTGTGGATAAAGTGGCACACAAAGTGTTTGAGTAAATACCACAGTGAGGGTTACTCGGAGTTTTTTGGATCTACATTTGTTGATGAGTAAAGATTTCTCTTGAACTGAGTTTGTTCAGGTGTGCACAATTCATCGACACCAAGTATGTGCACATATCATACTTGAATTTTGCACCACTTCAACCCACTGTTTTACAATTCTTACCTATCTTTAAAACTACCACATCAGTCCTTTTAGACCCATATTATTCCTCAAATACTTGGCCCTTTCATGTACTGCCAGCACCTCGTTTGACCCCTTTTTATAGCCTAGTTTCATCCATGCCTAATGACTTCATGTATTGAACTTTGCTATTTCCCAACATGAAAGTAGATCAATAACTTAAGCACATAGTACCTTTTTTGCAGATTTTTATATGTTCTATGTTTGCTAGATGAGTTGTTGTCATTACTAGTTTCCCTATTTAAACTTTGAATTGCACTTGACCTGAATAGGAATCTTGTTTATTCTTTGACTTGCTAAAATAGTTGATTGTGGATCTCTTCATATCTCATACTTCTCATACATGCTACATCATGATACCTCTCTCCATACGCTAACTCCATATGCCTTCTCCGTTTGATTACTAAACCATCCCATCTCCTGTGCACCATATTTTGTGACTATAATTGTTCTCCATAGGGCATCCTTCACTGTAGCAAATCACCATAACCATTTAGCCCACAATGCTGTATTCATATTCTTCCATGGCATCGAAGGTGCATTCAGGTTACAGCAGTTGTTACCTCTTTTGATTGGATCTCACTCAAAAGCAATAATATTAAAAATTTGTTTTTCATGGACTAATTTGGTACCCTTCACGCATCAATTCCAGATTGCAAAGCCAACAGGATTAACCAACATCATCAACATAGTTTCAATGAATTGACGCTTTATCCATAAAGGAGCTAACATATTTTCCATTCGAATATTTTAAATTCTATTAAAACTCCCAATGACATATGGTAGTAAATGAAGAAAATGTCATGCTTACTTTTGGTACTCCAGATAAACAAATCTGATGATTTAGATAAATAAATAATTCTATATTAATAATATTGAAGCAAAATACCTTTTCTTTTCCTTTTTCTTTGGGGGGTGTTAAATTGAACCTGTGACCTCATGACTATGATGAACATTAAGTTACGTGGATCAGCAAGGACAAAAGAAGGTACAGACTCGCCATGCCTTCTCCTATGCCTCACGGAGTTCACATATTCGTAGACATCTTTAGTTTGTGTTCACAAACTAAACTTACCATAGAATAAATGCAAGCATTTCAATAATTTAGACTCAGACTGCAATATGATGTTTTGGAAGTCCAAAATTGTCACTTTCATATTTATCACATAAAGGAAAAGAGAGGATCAATTTTTATTCTGCATTCTTTCAGCTTCAGAGTGCCCAAACTTCTCGATGTATATTGTAAATGTGCAGTTGCAAAAAAATTATTTTGTGGGTTCAAGCCAACACCCATGCAACCACATTGCAATTGCCTTCCTTCCATTGAACAGAAATAACCACCACATATGAGTTGGGACCGATATATTCTCAAGTCTCTAAAAGTCACCATATCCACACGTTGTCCCACTTAAGCCCACTGAAGTAAACAGCTGGGATGAGTTTTACTCAAACTCCCATACCTGCATCCAACTTATTGAAAATAATTTGTATAAAATTTTAATTTATATGCATTAAGTCAAATTTTATATTCAATTGTTGCAAGCCAACCAAAAACAAATGTCAAACAATTGTGCACGCGTGCACGCGAGAGAGAGAGAGAGAGAGAGAGACTTGCCTTTCCTTCAGCAGTGCGAGCTGACAACGCAATTTTCAGTCCTAGACGCCTAACCTTCTTTTGCAGTTTAATTGCATGACTTCGTGGCTTAGGGCCATGCATGGTAGCACCATGCCTAAACTGTTAACATAGTCTTTAATTAATTCCGTGAACATACACTACATAGCATTTAAGAGTCAAAACAAACACAGAGGCAAGCAACAAAAACTTGATGATGGCCAAGCAAATAATACAAACACACCTGGGGCCCACGCAATGTTCCATGCCTTGCTCGTCCAGTACCCTTTTGTCGCCATGGCTTTCTCCCAGTCCCACTAACTTCGCTAATTGTTTTTGTTGAATGTGTTCCCTGTGTATATTTTGCACTGCATAAATTGACATATCCTTCACAAGCACAAGGGCCTAAAAATAGAAGCATATCTTACCACCGCCCAATCAAAATTACCTATCATATATGTAAATATTTATCGAAAGTTTAAATACTTGAATATACTAAACAGCTTTCAATCCCCTGATCATTGAGGTTCTGTATAAAAAATTACATACTTTATTTCAACTCAAGTGTATTACCAAACACCTTTAACAAGCTTCAAAAGAGTACAGTCAAGAAGAGAAATGGAAGTCTTATCCATTAGCTGACAACACACAGAAAAAATAGAGCAGTAGAGATATTTTTCATATGCAAAAGATGGCAGAGAATACAAGAAGTTGGTCAACTAACATGTCAAAATATTAACTAATTTCAGCAGACATCCACCATCTGGCACTGTGAGAATGACAAAGCTTAGACACAAGAGTAGTCTCTGATACATATATTCTATGCAACTGTAATAATGTCATATGCTTTTGGTATGAAAGCATAAACATTATGTAGTACCTGCTGTCGTTTTGCAAGCTGCCATCGTACAACACGGTGAACAATATCTTTCCTAATAGGTACATCAAAAACATCACCAGCTAAAACCATGAAGCCTTTATCTTCATCATGAAAATTTGTCACAGGTATTACAAGGTCCTCATAGCGTCCTACAGCATCAATAAAATTGAACAATTAAACAATCAAGAAAAGTATAGTAATAATATTTCCTAAAACTAAAAAAAAAAACTGAAATAATATTCCTATCCTTTAGAACATTACAGTTTGTTGCATGAAAAACCTAAAACAAAATGAAAAACTATACTAAAAAAAATGACAAAATCACCATGTTAAATGAATATATGAACATGAAATACAAAAATAGAAGCATTCATTTTAGGACATGCTTGACAGTTGAAAAGGAAATGGATTGTGTATTGCCAGATAGGAAAAGTCTGCCAATGATAGGATCACAAAACATTGACAGAAGAAAGAAGAGAAACTACAAATAGTAAGCCATTTGGAAGTTGAAACCATAACAGACTAGTGATAATAGATCTCAAAACCTCGAGTATGACCACAACCCTATCAATTGTAATAATAGATATTTTACTGAAAATATTTACCCGTAATGCAATGTAACATATATGATAATCCTGACAAGCTAAATGAAAGTTCAGTTGTGCTTGTACTTCTATGTCAAGTATCAGGTTGTTTCACTGTGCAACAAATTGCAGTTATTCATCACAATACCCACCATAGAACTGAAATACCAGTTTTACCTAGGTGTGCGGCGTGGATATCAAGTTTTCAAATGATCCATAGGTGTTTGGCATGTCGAGGATGCTGTACAGCCAAAAATGGAAGGAGAGGACGTTATGCGTTGAAGTTTTAAGGGAGGTTCCACAGTGAAGGTAAAAAAGAAAGGAGAGGATAGAGTGAGAAATAGAGGAAAAGAATAAGATAATCCCAACCTTTGAATGGAGTCTCACCATTAAAAAAAGGGCTACAACGAAGTCTCATCACAATAGGATGGAACTTCACTACCCATGACAAAAGTTACTTCTTGCAAAGAATTTAATCTTTCATTAATTTGGAATGAAGAGAACACACTAGTGAAAATAGATCAAAGACTAGGATTCTTTTGGGGCAAAGGAACCGAACTTTCTATACAAGGAAGGTAATATTCCGGTACTCTTGCAAGCTTTCCCTCAGATGTCTCTCTCTCTCTCTCTCTCAAAAGATGAGCCTGCTGAAGTGAGCTTCATTTGTGGGCTCCAAACAAAGGCTTCGGGAACATTGGCTTGCAAAGAGTGGGTGAAGAGAACTCGACCTCAAGTTTTCAAGTGTTGAAGAATAGTAGCATCTTTGGTGTAACATTCCCTTTCCTTCGCTTGTTGTCCAACACCGTGCCCAATAACCATTCCAATTGCAACAAATTTTCAATTTTAGTCCAGGGCCTTTCAACCGATTGGGAAAAAAAAAATTCTATTTTGGTGACAGAGAAGGATCCTTTGTCTATGCTTTGACCAATGTCATAGAGCAGAAACAATTGGCACGGAAAACTCATAGTCAACACTTCTTTAATGACTATTGTCATAGTACCCATTATCACAGTTGCCAACTTGCCATTGGCACAATTTCCCAATGTGCTCACTACTATGAGTAGGAGTACTAATAGGATGAAACAAAAAAGGGATCCTCAAACATAATGATGGAAGGGAAGTTGTATAATTGACTCCCTGTTTGGTGAGCACAATTTCCCAACATGTTCACTGGATGGGCTAGCAAAACAACTAATGCCCCATGGACTATGAGTAAGAGTACATATAGCCTATAGGATGCAACAAAAAGGGATCCTTGAAACATAATGATGGAAGCAGAGGCATATGCTTTATTAATGGGTCTTCAGAAGCAGAAGGGGACTTTGCGGTGGTTGTTAGTGTTGGGTTTTTAGTAAGTTTTCAGCCAAAGGAGGACTCCTTTAAGGAGTTGTTGCTAAAATGTAGGGTGTTCTCCCCATGGACCCCACAAGAATGGGAAAAAAAAAGAAGAAGAAAAGCTCCCAAATCCAAAACATGTAAGAGGGGGAGAAAAAGAAAATGGGTTTTCTCATTCTGGAAACAACCCGATCAAAGGCAAAAAGAAAAAGGCTATTTACATGAGGAAGAATTAAAGTCATTATGAAGGATCTCTCATAGTGAGAGGAAATGGTTTTTTCACAAGGTTGAGAGAAGTGAGGAAGAAGGGTGTAACAAGGTTTAAGGATTTGGGTTCTAAGGTGAGAGTTTTGTACATCTTGTACTTTTTTCATATAGTAAAGAACAGATATCCCCATGAATGTAGGCATTTTGGTTGAACCACGTAAAATCCCCGTCTTGTGTGTGATTGTTGATTTCTTTTCTGCTGTAATATACTTTATTGCATAGATTGTGAGTGTTTTAGGCCTGTATCCCATCACATGGAATATCAAGGTTGTTTCCATTGCGCCAACAGTCACTTAGAGGAAGGTTTTAGCATGAGGCCATGGTATCTCTCGCAAATCATTCACAGAATTAGGGAGTTAGTGCATGAGATGAAAATCTGTCTCTCATGTCCCAAGACAGCTGAAAGCCATCGGTAATGGATTAGCAAAGTGGGGCATGAGACATGTTTGATTAACTTGAAAAACATTATATTTTATCTTTTTGAAAAAATTAAAGATCTAAAAATATAATTATCTCATAATCACCATTGGAATTCAAGGATTTAAATAAGAACATATTAAAGGAAAATACCTTAATGAGCAACTAGACACAAGATGTGAATCTGGCCTGGTTTCCAAAGTCTCCACACCTACTCTAAAGCTCTTCAGGCTTCTCACCAGTTCAAGAAAAGTTATAGGACACCTTCTGAACCTAGCTAGCTCTATTTAAAAAGTATTTGATAAGCCAAAGATACCCCTAGAGGGTGTGGGATCCTTGTGAGATTCTTATCCTTAAGCTGTGGGGCCCAACATCTTTAATTTATTCAAATTATATTAAAGATATTATCTTTTATTAATTACAACTCACACACCACTAATTACAATAATTTGGGTAAAATATCACAACTGACCTCCCAAAGATAAGAAATAACAATGAGGCCCTTCCTTATAGATATTTCACAAATATATCCTTCAATTATACAATATTCTTAAATGACCTGCATGATATTAAATCAATCACTGTCTAACTCCTTTGGTAATAAGAATATAAACTTTTGGAACTTAATGATTAATGAATCAATTGGACATTTAAAACAATTCTTTGATATCAATATATTTACTATAATATAATTTTGAAAACATTTAACAAACTTTTTATCAAAACTTCATTGACCATATTTTTCCATGTCCAATCAAATCATATTTATCCTAAAGTGAATATATCTCCGTGTTAAGGGTAGTGGATTCCTTATTAGGCATTTGTACCCTATCAAGTAAAACTCTGCATGGTATAGCCACCAATTAGGCATCGCAAGTTAATAACTCAAAACAACCAACATAAAAACTTAATAAAATACAAATCCCTCAGGTCAGAGGATTAGTCTATAAATATGAACAACATTTATTCTGACAATTAGGGTTGTCAATGAGCCGAGATAGCTCAGCTCAACTTGTCATGGGCTAAGCCTGAGCCTCCAACTAAGCTCGTTTGGTTAAGTGAGCTGAGCTTCACTAGGTTCAGCTCGTTAAGGGTCTTATATATGTATATAATATATATCAATATTGCTTAATATATTATAATACTTAAGTGTATTTTTAGTGTATAACTATCATGATTTGCATAACATCACTCAATATATTTTATTTTATTATGATACTTAATTTTTTATTAAAAACAAAGAAAAAGAAGTGAAACTACTAATACAACAACACGGCAGCACCCATTAGAATCCTCTAGGAATGGTGTTACCACTATAAAAGGTAGACGAATCAACAGCCCATTTAGCAGGCTTATATGCTAAGAGCCTAAGACATTATGGTCCCGACTAACATGCCCAAGAGACAGCCCCATCATGCTAGACAACTCCCTCATCTCATGAATGTATTGGGATAGAAGCCATGAGCCATTTCCTTTCCCCATTCCCCATAGAATTACCATATTACAATCCCCCTCAACACAACAACCCATAATCCCCATGGTCTTTAACTCTCTCAAGCCATATAAAAAAGCAAGAGTCTCTGCCTTTACCGAGTAACACAAGCTTTATAATGCTGCCATTATGATCTCTAATCACACTATATTTTATCCAAAAAAAAAAAAAGATTTTACCTAACATTGGTGTGTCCTAGGTGTAACCACACCAAGTGCTAACACATGACATATATAAGGCTATAAGGTTAAAATCGTCCAAAAAATGTGCTAAAGTCGAAATGTAAGTGCCCAAAAAGAAGCATCAAATTCAAAAACACATCACATGTCAATCTGTAGTACAGTTACCAAAAACAATCTATAATACATGTCACATCTATTGCTTTTGCTCTTACCCAAAAAAAATGTAGTACATGTCACATCTATTACTTTTACTCTCTTAAACAAGTAAAAAAAAAATTGCTTTTATAGATATCATACTAAGCTATTTTCAATTAGAAACTTTTTTTTTTTTTTTTTTTTTTGGGGGGGGGGGGGGGTGGGGGGGGTTAAAAAAAAAAAAAAATTTT